>CAJQZN010041865.1:0-21032 GCA_907164685.1 Colias eurytheme | reverse complement strand
TTAAAACGAAAGGCCTTCTGCCAGAAACTATAAATAAATCGTTCCAAACCTTATCTCCAATATGATTTTGTGTTCATCAGCTGTTTGATTGTAACAGCCGTTACATCAGCTGTTTGTCAGCTGTGTTAACCGTCGAGATACGTCCACTATAACACAACAGAACACTGAGATAACATTTATCGAGGTAGTATGTGTTAGAATTAATGTTTTTGTGCACTTTTTAAACTAACAAATTACGTATAATTAATTAAAAACTTAAATTTCTGCAGAACAGTAACTGTCACTCCAACTGTCATTAATCAATCTACTGTCATTAATAAACTCAACTGTCATTAATAAATATATCTCTTTATTTATATTTCCGTTCCCTACAACAGACATTACTTCAGTTTGTTTTTTTTTTGTTTAAATAAAGAGTAGCAGAATGTTCTTTCCAAAGGTCTAATCTTTATAATATACAACATATTTGTACAAAATACTATCAAAATCAATTTAGCAAGCAATTCAAACTTTTGGTCAGTTCCTTTCAAGATTATATTATTAGAAGGTTTTTAAGGTTTTCAAAAAATAAATTCGTCATAGTTTTAATAATACTATTTATTTCATGTTATATAGCTATTATACATAAAATATACAATTGTGAAATGAAATATTCATGGTTAACACATGTGATTGACAATATAATCTAAGATATGTACAACTTGTCGACAAAATTATGTAATTAAAACAATTCATTAAATTATTCGCTTAACCAATATTTCGAGTTATATTAAGGATTCATTCGGCTATAATATTATAAAATCTATTTATATAAAAGTAATAAATTTCATGATTTTTACAAATACTTTATTGGCAAGAAGCTAAAATTTAAATAAATTCATTATTACTTGTAAAATCTAAGTATAGAGAGTGAAAAGAGAGATAGGTTTAAAATATAATTAGAGCCAGATACAATGAAATTCACAAGCAATTTGCCATACTACAACGAATAGCAAACCACTATTGGTCATCCCACCTCGTGAAATGTTCTTTAAACACTGCAGGGTAGCGATAACATTAAATAGTATGTAATTTTCATACACTCATTGAGATTACATTATTTTGGAACACCAATTTTATATGTATACTTGGACAATGTTATTTTAAATTAGCTTGTATACACAGGATATTTACATATTGTGCATGCATTTGTACTATATACATAAATTATGCGTTATAGTCCGATAAAATATAATATTACACACTCTGCAAGCTCTAGTGAGCCGTTCGCGTCACATCAGCAAAGTCGCACTTTGTTCACACATCTGTCCATGAAATTCTTTTTCCTTTTAGTTTGTGTGGTAGCTTCTAACGGTGAGGGTAGATTGATGTGTGTGTTTGCGGGATTTTCTTCTAAAATTCCTTCACAGCTACGACATCTACGTGCATTCTCAAGCGTTTTCTGTTGTAAACTATCACTACTTTCGGAAAGTCTTTGGGGCAGGTCGCACGAAGCTGTGAGCTCTTCTAGGGGTAATTGTTCACAGCTTTGTGTCGTCACTTTCGCTTTTTCTACTGATGATTGCCGGCTTCGTTTCGGCCTGTAAATGAATAGTGTTAAGTTTTATAATTTTATCCTTACTTGGATATTCATTATTGTATTATCCCCTTGGTAATTGCTAAAGTTATGTTATGGCGATTCAAAAGTGCTTCTAGAAGATGTTTAATTGATTAAATAATTAATGTTTGAGTTTGAAACTTTCTTATCAAAGGTTATTCATAAAATATTTGATGTTTATTAATTTAATGCGTTATAAAACGCCACAAGTCACATACAGAATTTTTGAAAAGTTAGTAACAAATTATAAGTACATATATTTACGACTAGCTTTCCACCCGCAGCTTCGCCCGCGCAGTCAAAGATAAACCCGCATAGTTCTCGTTCCCGTGGGATTTCCGGGATAAAACCTACCCTATTTCCGGGGTAAAAAGTAGCCTATATCCTTTCTCGGGTATCAAAATATATCTATACCAAATTTCATGCAAATTGGTTCAGTAGTAAAGGCGTGATTGAGTAACAGACAGACAGACAGAGTTACTTTCGCATTTATAATATTAGTATGGATTTTTTTAAATGTTTTTTCTATTGCGACGAACAAACAGCCTCCCTAGACAAGTGGCTTTGTATTAGCGTAAAGTTTAATAGAATAGATTACGAATGTTAATTATGATTGACGTTTGATTACGACGACGACGACGATTGATTACGTCAATCTCATACATTCATAATCTATTCTATTAAACTTTACGCTAATAGAAAGCCACTTGTCTAGGGGGGCTGATTAGTCATCTAAATCGCTTACCGGACAGGCGGCAGGGTGTGCAAGGGCTCTAGTCAGTCGTTCTTATCACTACCGCGGCTCTCAGTGGACTGCATGCGCTGGTAGTTGGGCGGGCCGCGGCCGATACTTGCGGTGCCCGGGGTCTGTTCCCCGCGACCACGGTAGCCTTCTAGACGGTTAGCGAGATTGGATTTGCCTCGGAGGAAACTGCAATAGATAAGGATTGTTAAGCGCGTCACACACGGTGTGACAAATGACCCGAAACACTGACACAAAATTTCGGGTCGTTTGTAACAGGATGGCGGTTCTACAGGGGTCTTAGTACGCAATGACAAAAAGAAAAATGATGGTCCGAACGCTGATACCGGATGCGTTAAGATACTGTAATATAAAATATAACAGTATCTTAAGATAAAATATTATAGTATCTTCACCGTGTGTGACGCGCTTTAGAGTCGTTTATAATATGAATTATTAGAAGATGGTTTGGAGATTTGAGAACATTTAATAAGTAAGGTATGTGTCAAATTAAGTCTATTTGAATTTAAAACAAAACTTTGTGCTTTGATTTTTATTTTTATTTTTATTTGAGCAAGACTTCGCGTGCGGTTCGACCATGATCCCGCGTGCACTGCAATTAATGCTTTGTGAAATATTATTACATAATTACTCTCGGACTTATATTACGATTTAAGGTCGGACTGCAACGCTGCCACTATCTCCTGTAAGTCAATACCTTTCCAGTTTCTCCACACACGCGTCCTGATAGTCGTGTATCCAGCGCACGCCGTTGAAGTGGCAGACGGCGCGCATGTCCTCCGGCAGCTCCTCCGGCTCGGGCCACTCGAAGTTGTCGATTATCGGCACTATGTTGCACTGTGATTGTAGTGCGGCTACTATCTCCTGGAAATGGAGGGAATTTTTATTAGTTACAAAATTAAAATATCGATTTATACGAGCAATAAAAAAAATACATATTGCAGAAATACTTTGTTCAGAAAACAGGCTTTATAGATAAAAAAATTGGTTGTCTGTAAAGTCGGTTTACTGACGATAGTTGAACGTGACAACGTCCGATTGCGCTTCTTTGTCACTCGTTCCGCGCTCTCGCTTGCACTTCAAGCCTTACATGGAACGCCTCAGAGCGAGGTAACGCCGCATGAGTCATGTTTTTTCGTGCGTGCAGCCGGCGCTATCGAATTATAAGACGTTGTCACGTCAAAACCAAAACATCTCATTCTTAATGACCAAATAATAGGTAAACAAGTTCAAACAGTATACCAGCCAATTTACGTAAATTTAAAATAACATATTAGAAAGCAAAGAGGGAGCAAATTATATATGAAAGCATTTCAAACTCACCCGATGCACCCAATCCTTCTGTTCATTATCGTGCTTACACCTATCCAAGGCGTTAGGTGTCAGCACTAGGAGGAAATGCTTCGCCTGTTTAATACTTTGCAAGAGGTTATTGTCAAATTTGCCGGCCTCTAATCTCTCCACATCTATGAATACTGTGAACCCTCTGACTTGAAGGTGGACTTTTAAAAGGCTAGCTAATTGGGAACCATTCGATCTTCTGTAACTAACGAAGACGTCCAAATTCTTTTCTAAATTCTCTTCTCCTTTTATTGGAAGTCTGCTTTCATATGCTGAAATACAAAATTAATGTTATAGAGAAGGTTTAACAAAATGATTTATGGATAAGTGCCATATCCTAAAGGCACTGCTTCGATCTAGTACGAAATAGATTTTTTGGCTTTGTTTCATTTAAAATCAAATCTTTTTTATCTTTCTATGAACTTTGTCTATATCGTTTTGTTAAACTGTATGCAAGATAAACAATTAGTATTGTACAAAAATAATCTACAATAGACTCACCTCTAATAGCGTTTAAAATCCTTAATCTATGTATACTGTTGAGAATATGGCACTCCTTCTCCAACTGTTCGTCGCTCAGGCCCCTAATGGACTCTTTGTCTACTCCCGCGTTTAGCATAGAGTACGTGTATATCGTGTACTCTAAGCCGATGCCTTGTAAGAACTCGTTCAGGTTACCCGTGTCCCGTGAACTGTAGTCAGCCATTTTCTTTAGCTGCTGCAGTTCTCTTGTGAATCTGGGGATTGAGAGGAGTATGAGTAAATAAAGGGAAAAAGTTAGTAAATTTTTTGATGTGTAATGACGATCTTGGGAATAAATTGTATCAGGTTTGGCTATTTTTGTAAAAAAGAGAATATTTAAGTTAATCTTTCTCAAGGGACTAAATATATTACAATATTATTTTTTAAAGATTGGAAAGTTTATTTAGCAAAAAATGTATTCTGTACCTTTTCCGCTTGATTCCATTATGCAAACCGATATCTTCTTTAAGATTCTCTTCTGTAATTTGTAATAATAAATCTCCATCTACCCTGCTTTCGTAGAAATTCGTTGCATATTCCGAAAAGCCGATTTGCTTCACCCATTCTCGTACATCTTCTATGGACCAGAGAGGGACCTGCTGTGACAGCTTGTGCGGTACTTCCTCTCCGATAAGCCTTAACGCTTGCGCAGCGTATTTAGACGCGACAGCGTTAGGACAACTAGCTACTTTCTTCAAAGACTCTATTGCACCTATTTCCCTAAATATCTCAGTGTTTCCCTGTTGTTTCTTAATCCCCGCCTCCATACAAAAGTGGAAGGCAGCCAGATTTCTAGCTTCTTCTCTTTTCGAACTCAACACCGGGACTAGCCTTTGCAGCCAGTTCTTACTCTGACCATGTGCATGAGCTAAATTCGATCGTGCGAATTCCGACGGATTGTGTGTAGTTACGAATGGCTCCACTAAATCCAATGTACCGGATTTTAGCACAGCCGCCTCTATTTCTTTATTAGCAACCAAAACAGCGATAGCAAGACAAGCGTAGTATTTAATATTATCGTCGTTGTGGAACGCTAAAGGAAACAGCCACATAGGAACTTTCCTTTTGATCATAGCTTCCTGGTTCTCAGCTCCACCGTATAGGGACAAGTTAGCAAGAGCAGTGGCACAATGACGTAGAGTTTCTATATCGTTTTTTCTACATTCGAATAGAACTGCGTCTAAGCCTCCTAATTTGATGACGTCACTACACGTGCCTTCGCTATGTTTGAACAAGTGTTCCAATATTCCAGTTCCTATTCTCGAGTGATCTGCATGTGCATGTTTCGTACAGACACAAGCCACATTAACAACTTTCTCTAGACCGTTTTCAACTACGTGAGCTCTGTTTTCGGTTGTGAGACACTGTTCTAGAAGTTTTGCCGAAGAGAACTGTAGATCAGGGTTATTGGATTCTAAACAATTTTCCATAAGAATGTCGAGGCCACCAGAAGTGCGTAAAGTGTTGCATAATGAATACCCTAACTCGTGTCCATACGTAGGGACCGCCCACGCTCTCCTCAACATTTCATTTAATTTGTTAAAATGTACACAGGCGTTTTTCATGTCCATTTGATTATTTTTGATGGCCGTTATAAATGCATTCATTCGATGTGAATACTTTTGTATTGCTAAATCGACATCTTTTTCGCTGGAATTTCCGTTTAATCTTTCTAAGTCTTCGAATGTTAAATTTGAAAGATCTTCATCGCCTGGTTTTATTGTTCCGTTTAGCAGTTGACTCATCTGAAACACAAACATGGAGTAAAGAACATTGTTTTGAATATTCGCACCTACGTCACACGATTCCTTTATGATTAACGTGTGCGCGTATAAGTAGTTATTGTTTTGTTTTAAGTTACATTTTTACATGAACTCATGTTTTTAGTTACAAAATTTATATGAAAACTTACCTGAGATGAAAGTAAAGTAGATTTAGTTGTGAGATTTTTGCTAGAAATGGTCATATTTGAATGTGATGAGTGCTCTTTATGACTGAACATCCCACTCGATGTGACAGTTTGTCGCGCCTGTGACGACGCCATGGCTTTTTTCTCAGCGCTGAAGGCTTCAGTTTGAAGCCTTGAACTAGAAGCAGACATATTGTTCGCTTCTTGCGCTGTAACCTCCCCGGCTTGCAACGATCGCTTCTCCTGAAATAAAAGACATTGATAAATAACGTATGAACAATCATCCTATCAATGAAAGTTGACGTCAATAAAATTTGAATGCGTAAAGCGAGCATTTTATAGTAAATAACAGTTTCTCTAAAAATATTCTGGCTATCTATGAGGCTGTTAAAAAGCACTTCAACATCGAATAGACTGCGTGTCATGGCCCGGTTTCTTGTATGAGTTTCCATTGGAAGTAGGCCAATCGCGTGATACTCGATGATAATTTTAAAGTTTGTATACGGACGTCACATATTTGGAAGGTTGAAAAGGTGATATATGGCTAAATCCTCCGCTAATCGGCTCACCGAAGGATGCGGCGGCCTCGGCGGGAAGCGCGACAGGACGCCGCGATGTACCGGCCACGGGGCCGAACCCCCACCCGACATTCCGCGTCTAAAATAAGCCGACTATTCGTGTACAGAAGCGCGCATGCGCAATAATTAACTTCCGCGTGTGCTTGCGCGCGCGACGGTCAAACGCCGACTGAGACGAGCATGGTGTAGTTTACGATAAGCGAACGGAGATAAATGAGCTCACCGCCCCTGGTGATCCTCCTCGACGCCACATCCTTACCGTCCACGCTACGAACCTCGAAGCCATCGTAAAATTGTATTACGTATTCGCTATAAATTAGATCGAGCATTTTAAATCTAATGTTAACAAGACAAGACGCCCATGGGTACTGACTGCTGAGCGTAACTGGCACGAAACGTCGGCAGGTATCGATCGGCCGCTCGGGGTCGCGTCCTTCGGCGCGCCTTACTGGCTCCACCGAATAAATTGTTGATAGCGCGATTTGCAGACCGATTTAATGTAGCATAATGTTTATATCGCCGGTTTTCCCAGAAATTGAAATATAATTGAATACTTAATGTGAGACAAATTAAATATGCCAGACGTATAAATAATTTATTTTAATAAACATTCAATTGAATTTAAATTATACTCACTTGATGATAGGCGGCATTTTGTTCAGCGGTTAGTCCCTCAGCCTGCAAGAGCCTGTGTGAGGCTCCAGCGGCGCTGTGTTCCGCATATTGCATGTCACCGTGCTGCAGCCGCCTCGTTCTCGAACTGTTCGCTGCTGATTTTGATGCACTGAACCCATCGGTGACTACGCGAGTGGAACTGGCAGAAGTCATACGCGCTGCGCTATATTTCAATTCGTTTGCTGCATTTGAACCAATGGCTACAGTCGTTGGCGCTAGAAGACACTGTTTATCAGGCGGTGGGGTGTCAGACTCTGGGAAGGTAACGAGAGGACCGTCACTGGCGAGATCGGTCATGTCCCCTATGTCGCCGATGTCGCCCATTTCGCTGAGATCCCGTATATCGGGTATGTGCCTCTGGTTCATATCGTCTTGATCCACAATGTTCTCCATCGAGCTTCGCAATCTGTAAAGGGGGCGTTAGTGAGATTCGGACGCTCCAAATAGTTATTTTCCGCGTAAAATAACGAACGCGTCTATTGTTTGTCGATGAAACTACGAACTAAAAGCAAGGAAACGTATTGGCTGAAAATTGGCTAAGGGCCAATGGGAACTCAGGTGGGATAGCAGTTTCGTTATCTATAACGATCATTAACAAAACAAATTTTGAACAGTAGTAAACCATAAAACGGATATTTATAACCGCGAGTAACGTTTATATCACCTTTGTCCAAAATTTAAAGCCGCAGTGTTGCTTAGAGTTTTCATTTCGGATATGGAGCTCTTTAATTCTGTCAAATCTGATTTGATAGAGCTAGCCCGTTGGGACGAACTCTGCACTCGTTGGCTCGAAGCAGCACTACTTGAAGTCGCACTAGACACCATCTGGAAAAGATAAATATATTTACAGCTTACTCCTCTGCATCATAAACTGTTTTCCATGGCCATGCAAACGCAATAGAATGAGAGGAGAATAAATTATTTAACCTAATAAAATAAGTTTCATGGGTCAACAAGATATTAACCTTATTGATAGACCACCAAATCGAGTACGCATGAATGTAATGTAGCCTTAATTCACTCTATTGATATGTTTGTGACTAACTTTTAAAGCATATATCGGCGATGATACAATAATTGTAAAACACTAGACGTCTTAAATCTGATAATACACTTGGTACACACTACACAGTCATTATCTAGACAAGCACTGAGTTCAGTGCCAATGCTATAGAGGATTTTCTTCGAGCGAGCGTCATGTGTGTTGGCGTACTTACGGGATAAATAAGATATGGTTGTGTCATTATATAAATAGATGACACGTTTAAAAATAAACTGATGATTTGTATAAAACTAAAGTAAATATAGGAATGATATATTTATGGAAATATAATTTCAGTATTCCAATTTTATCCTACTTTTAATATCGTGTTTAAAAATACACTGTAGTTGGGATATAATGAATAGTGTATTTGGCATTGGCTACGCATTGATTTTGGGGATTCAAGGGTGAGTCATAGTGCGTAGGTGGGATGCATCGAGTCTTTTAACCTTTGTGTATCTCTAGACTATAAGGTTGTGTTTTGGCCAGTGGAAAATTCTTCGAAATTGTGACTAATTTATACTTTTTGTCCTTTTTGATTTATTTTACTTGAGGACTAACCGTCTGTTTACTGGTAAACCTATAGTTTAAAATATACCATACAATTTAAAATACATGATCATTGATCAGTCATCACAGTACTCAACTGATTCTTATCAGATTCCTTTGTTACATAAAATAAACCGAGAGGAAGTTTTATTTTATCTGTTCTATGAGACGAACATTCATATTAGTAAAGAACTGAACCATTTAAATTCTTTTAGCGTACTAAGGAAACGTATTACGACATAAGTAGAACACCAGATATCCCTAATGTCTATCCAATGTTACGCCATAATAGAACCGCTGCATTTGGCTTCGTGCCAGCAGTTATCATGCACTCACGTAGCTCCCTCCATAAACTTGATAAATTAAACTTGATAAATTGGTGAAACGGGATCATAAACAATTTGTCTTTTTAACTTTTTAACAGATTATTGTGTGTTATAAAACATTTAGATTTGAAAAATGACTGCGGATAAGTAGTTAGTGTTATAATATTTAACAATGTTGTAAAAACCCACGCCTAAACAAAAAGTAAACAATGTCTATGCCTCTATGCTGTTACAGAAATCGTGACACACATACAAAATCGATCGATGTCAAAATTAAAGTAGAGAACTGATTTTAGTGTGGTATTTGATTTATATTTTAAATATTTACATTATATTAAAACAAAGCGACATTGTTCGGCTACTAACTTATTACAAGTTATTACTATTTACAGTAGCTATAAACTTTTTCAACTTGCGGTTATAAGAATTTAAGTCCAATAAGAAAAAAATAAATATTTATATCTGTCAATCAAATAAAAAATAGGCTCCATGATGTTTAATTTAAAAAGCATCATAGAGTCTTTATCTTTCACCAGTATAGAGCGAGTATCATACTTATTAAAACCGTGAATATATATTCCATTAAATTACTTTTTGCTAATTAACATATACAATAGTTAAATAATTACATGCGTCTTTGCACTCGGTCGCGGAGTAGGTACTTGTTTTATTTATTTTTTCCGCAACCCGCGCTTGCTGATTTCAAAATAAACCGCCCATTTTATGAACAGACCGAGGCCAGTACAGGAATAGCTTACAGTAAACTATATTTAATATTATTTCAAAGAAAACGAAATTTGTTTTTAGACATTGCACGAACTTATTTATTTTTGACCTTATTTATACCTGTACAGTGAAATATGCAAATAGTAAACATTCTTTATTCTATTCTTTAAATATTCTGGTTGCCGATTTTACAATTCTGTGGACTGTGGTACTATGTAACTCTTTACTCTATGTAATTGAAATCATTGACAACTCATACCGTAAAAAGCGCACCGTAATTATTACAATACAGAATCTTTGTTGATTCTTTTTACCATGCCTTTATTTTGTGCGGTAAGATATTTTTTTATAAATCGCAGGACTCAAGGAAGGAAAATTTAACTAACATAATAAATACGACGTCTCTATCAATTCTACTATAACAATTAATTTCAGTATGATGTGTTACCAAAATTCAAGAGACGACGTTTGCTTTCGAAAAAAATTAACACCGTTTCAAATAAAGACATAAAATAATATTCTTATTTTATTTACAACTAGCTTTCCGCCCGCGGCTTCGCCCGCGGTTTCAAAGAAAAGCCCGTTCCCGTAGGATTTCCGTGATAAAACCTATCCTATGTCCTTTCTCGGGTATCAAAATATCTCTATACCAAATTTCATGCAAATTAGTTCAGTAGTTAAGGCGTGATTGAGTAACAGACAGACAGACAGAGTCACTTTCGCATTTATAATATTAGTATGGATGAACCGCTCTATCTCCAACCGTATAATAATTCTAAATGTGGTATTTTAAACGTCTCGTGTTATTAAAACACCCACACGCCCGTTAAGGCACATTTGTTATTCAAACAATTATTATTCAATAGTGTAACGACGCAAATTGTACACCATAAATAAATATTTTTGAGAGATCATTAACTAGTTTGCGCCCGCGTTTTGCTCCTAGATAAGAACCGGTTGAATTGGTTTCGTATTGACAATGTTTGAGAACATACACTGTGTTCCGCTTGTTTATGTTAATGGATCATGTGGATTAGATAAAACAATATAGTTTGTAGCCAGTCTATTGTGATACTATTCACGAATAAAATGTTTCTTTACTGTTACAGTTTGGGTACCTATTATGTTGGGTATAAAAGTTGGGTTGGGAAGAAATCGCTCACGATAAAGATGGCGATTGTTCATCTCTAGCATCACGTGTAACAGCCGCTGTTTCTATGTATGTTTAAGAATGATCATTCATTCATTCAACAATACATGAATATAAAAAAAAACTAATTAAATTTATAGATCTTTTTATATAACCTTCTAGTATGGATCCCTACGAGGTAAAGAAATGGATTAACATGCAAACATATTTAAAATTTTAACTATGATTCCACCTCTATAATACTGTCATTGATCTACCGTACGTCAGTGAGTCTGCTAATACAAATAATTAATTAATTAATTCTATACATAAAAACAATAATTGATCGTATGATTGTTTGTGCCCGTTCCCATCGCAAACGATTGATATAGTGAATAGTCTTTTGGTGAGAAATAATATTGAGCCGGGTAGTAGTCTTAGCCTTAGAGTCTTAGCCCATTTGATTAATATTTTACATTAGCTGCTCCTCTCGGAACTGCTCTATGATCCATCCGGGGACAAATTTATACTAATACTAGCGGTCCGCCCCGGCTTCGCCCGTGGTACGTTTTCTCTACATAAGAACCATCCTCGTACTTCAAGGAATATAATAAAAAAGAATTATCGAAATCGGTTCAGCCGTTCTCGAGTTATGCGCTTACCAACACATTTTGCGATTCATTTTTATATATAAGAAGATAAAAAAAGCTGAAGAGTTTGTTTGTTTGAACGCGCTAACCTCAGGAACTACTGGTCCGATTTGAAAAATTCTTTCGGTGTTAGATAGCCCATTTATCGAGGAAGGCTATAGGCTATATATAATCACGCTAAGACCAACAGGAACGGAGCAATGCAAAGAATATTTAGGTTCGAATCAGTATATCCAGAGATTTGAGCATTCAAGCGAACTTTTCAGCTCATTATGATTTTACTGCATACCTGTTGTTTTGAGGAACTGGAAACCTGATTCAGGGACTGGTTCTGTCTGGAGACGAGGCTGGATTTCTTCAAGTTCTCCATCACGGAAGCCAGGTCCTTGGTGCTGCCGTTGTGTTTCAACGTGTTGTTGCCATCCAAACCGAATTCTGGTATCTGTGTGAAGAAAAGGATAGGTGAATAATCTATTTATATGATAGATAGAGATAGATTAGATTTGCTTTTCAGTGTTAGAGCATCAGGCGGTTATTAGTGCAACAAGTGTAAACACCAATTTTCGTACACATTCATGGCTAATTTACTTAAACTTTGCTCTTAGAACATACAAATTTTTAAAGATCTGAAAACAGAAATGTCGTGTGTAAAGTTTGAATAGTATTAGCCAATAAGTACGTTACCTGACAAAAACGAGTTTAAAATACTAACTAAAACATTTTTTAACCTTCAAGGGTAACATAAATTTTATAATTTTACGTGGCGGAAATTGCTTCACACCCGCATTAGTTCATGGAATCCATTTATCAAGTGACGAACCCTAAAACGTATTGCGTAGTTCACAAAATATGTTCTTAGACAAAGAAATGAAATTGCAACAATTTTAACCAGAAACGATTATATTGTTTGCTTAAAATTGATATCTACAATAAACACAACCTAGATATTCTGATAGGATAGGTATCGTCTTTATTGCTTTTCCGAGAAGTGTTTGAAATTCAGCACAAGGACAATACATCACTGCACTAAGTGAAACAGTTGAACAGGGTCAAAGGAACTATTAAGAATGTAACGTTATAGTTTTCTGTGAGTCATAGGAGGCTCCGACTTTCAATCAGACCTACGATTCACGCGTATAGGTGCAACACGCATATTGATGATGCCTTCACCTCAGGTGTGCTCAAGTTACCATACACATTCTAGGGCTGCAATCAAAATACATCAATCAATGTCCGTGAAGGGCTTTCGATCAATTTCTTGCATTGTAACTAGACACGAATTACGCCATCACAACTTGTCAAGTGATTTCGTGAACGGAGATATAAATTGAGTTGAGGTCTTTTTATCATCGTTAGTATTGTGTTACAGCGCGCAATCGTTTAGATAATGTAATATGTTAATTGGCGTAACGAAGAATCCGTTGAAGACTTGAATGACGCGCAATGACGTGTATATAGCTGATGTCATGGGCACGCGCACGCGAGGCATCGTCACCTCAAACACTACAAAATCGTACCCTATTATAGACGGCCTATCATTATGTACACATATGATACATCAAAATTTGTCGATTATGCCTAATCGTTAACACATAGGACGTATGTGTTAATGTGTGGCATATGCATATAAAAACAATGACGGCTTTCAATAAACGTGTGGGAAATTATAATAAGCTTTATGCGGATAGCAAAGTTACAGAATAGTGACAGCGAGCGGCACCCAATTGGTGGCCCGACTATGATTTCATTGATAACTCTATCTAGAGATGAATGATGACTAATGGCCTATCGGGGCAAAAGAGATACGATCCGGTAACAGAACAGGTCAATAATGCGTGAGTCATACTTCACAGAAATGTCGTCACAGTTCCAGAGATGTTATGTAATTTTTTGTTGAGCTAATTTTACGTCATGCGAGTGCGGGTGACGAGGTCTCTATATGTCATCGTTAAGTGAACTCTAGATTTGCGGATTCTTTTGAACTTCAATTTAATTAAAGATTATCATGCAATATCGTTAAAAGTAATTAAGCCCTTGATATGAATTTGATAACTGTAAATTGTTTGTGTCTATTATGATGTGTTTGTATCATAAAATATAATAATAAAACGATAAACGTAATTAGTTCATGAAGTATTTTAACTGTTCTATAAATTGTCGTGTGGATTTTCCATCATACCTAGAGAGTTTCCTTGTACATGGCTTAATGATTATAAAAAGTTGAAATTTTAACTAAATCATATAATAAATATGTTTAATTTGAAATTAATATTCATGAGTGACTCAGATTTTGTTTATATTAGTTACAACTTTAATTCGTTATTAGAATATTTAATGATATAGGTATATTTTCTAAGTTTTAATCGGAAAATGTACTGTTGAAGTGGCCGATAGTCGGATAAGTGCTATTTATCTACAGTTTCGATAAACGATTACCAGTAAAAGGCAGTACGATGCAAGGGAATTTAATTGCGAATTCAATACCCATGAAACACAAATCAGTCAATACCCATTCTCCTCGTGGGCGCCTTGCCTACTTCTTGGCATAGCTTTCTCGTCTATTTAACGATTAGCGTATACTTGGTAGCATTTTAAACTTGAACCTTATGTTAAGGCAATTCGAGTTAAAATTTCGTGCTCAATCATTGTTGTTATCAAACTTGGTTAGTTTTGGATGCATCGGCGCTGCATGCACATCAAGAGACATACATTATTGTGAAGGTCAGTTATGCATGCACAATAGTTAGTGCGCGATAAAACGAGATGGCTGTAACTTATATAACTTTATGTGTGGAATCCACGTTACTGATTGCAATGTGCAATTAGATAAATTAAGATGTTAATTATTTGCTTTTAGCACCGTAAATACACGTATGAGGTACGCAGTTTGCTTTTGAATAGATTCAAATTAAGCATTAGTGAGAACGATCCATAATAATGTCAGGTAATTAATGTTTGTTAGGTTTGAAAAAAATACAATCAACTACTAAGAAATATAACAGTACATTTTTAATGGAAGATTTAATACGATGTGATAAGTGTAAAATTAGATAGAAGTATATTTTACAATTTATTTCAATAGTCATTATGCATATTTTATCGCAATCCGTTCCACCACTCGCAATTTATGAACAACACTCTGTTCAAGATAATAAGTAGGTATTGCGCGAGGAAATTTACTCAGCGTATATTATTACCAGGCAAAGGATAATAAAATAAGCGGTTAATTCTAGTGTACTTATATTTTCGGTATAATAATATATACAATAACCTAGCGATAGTTCACCAAACAATGGTGCCAGTATTAGAAATATTTCAAGCGAGTGATATTTTACCTCGCGTCGCTCCTAGTGCAATCCAAAAAGCACGTCCACTGGAACCATATTCACGTGTGTCTTGTTTATTATGAACTCTCAATCACTTATCGCTTCGGGGCGTCGCGTGTCTAACTAGCAGGAGGACTATGAGCAACACGTGCCCATCTCGCGGCGAATGCGGCGTGACTGGTGTGGCGTGCCAGCCGGCCGGCTGATCGCAAACTTTACCCGGCGACCACAATGGCTAATTAGAATGGCGAGTGGCGCGGAGCGCGGGGCGAAGCGGCCTATGCCGTGCTCTACCCACCCACAAACCTTCGCATCCGCCTATGGTGTAAACTGATGAGACGACTTAACATACCAATAAAATTTAATTAACAATTATGTAACTCCTAATATCGATTGATGGCCTCTCTATTTCTATATATTTTTATTACAGATTATGCGTTTCAACGAGAAAAGTCGGTTTCTCTGATCTCTATTACGCAGAGACTCATTTATAGCGCAAACCTTTTAAGTGCTAGGGTTATTATGGTAACTAATCTGTTTAAATGTCCTATTTTAACCTCGACTCGTGCCATTTCTCTATCTAAACGCAATCGCCGTTTAACGAGTAGTTGTGTCGATATTTAAATGTTACCGCGACGACCATGAGACAATACATGGTCGATAAAAAGTCTTTACAAAAAGAATGGTATTTTTCACGATAATTCTGTCGTCCTGATAAGTCATTGAACTTTCAATGTCATCGAGAGACTGGAGCGGTGGATTACTGACATTATCAGTAAATGGATGTACGAATGTCGGTTCCGATTTCAATAACTATTTGTCTCTTGTTTATCTTTGCAGCTATTCATTTTAGATATAGTTTTTTGTTGCCTGACTGAGCTTCAGCGTATCCAATAGCCACCGTTTTTTGTGAAATATTTTCTGATCATAAAGTATGGGTTTGAGTTTTAGAAGCAGTGGAGCTATATTTATTAACCGCATTTAAAGTTGCAGCCAGCTTTTGATCTCAGCCATTTATAATTATTTCAAAATATACGGCTAAGATCTGACAAATTCTAATGATGTCATCGAAAATTAATTAATACATAATTGCCAATGGTGTCCTTTGTGCAACTTGTGATACCGTATTTAGTTTTACCAAAGGCTATAATTTATTTATAAACCCAATAGTTAACATGGTAGAGTTTCTGTTTTGTCTGAAAATGTCTCAACTCTCAGGACTATCTTGCTAATATATACCTACTCTAGTAAGGTCAGGACTAGGGAATGCAATCCCGACTCGGGATTGCAAATTCGGGATCTCGCGGGATTAGAAATATCAATCCCGCGGGATCCCGGAATTTTCGGGATCCCGTCTATTTAAAAAAAAAATGTTGAATTCAGATGACTGAAAAAGCTAATAACTGCTTGTTTATGATAGTGGGGCTATCCATAAATTACGTCACGCGAATTTTATAACTTTTCAACCCCTCCCCCACTCCTTGTCACACGTTGTCACATTTTTAGTACCCCGTCCCCCCTAATGTAACGTCACGGGTATTTTTCAAACGTATGCATGTATCTAAAAATAATTAAAAGAAAACAGTTATTTTCATTTTTTTACTTATTAAATAATCTTAAATATCGAAAATTTTCAAAATCGTAAATTTTAGTGTCCCACTTGCACATGCAACATGACTCTAGGAATTAAATGTTGTTGCGTAAGAGATAATCTTATAGCGAGAGTGCGAAATTATTAATAAATACATATAGGTAGGTACTAGGTAGATTAAAAATTTTCTGTTCAAAGTTTTTTGCTCACGTACAAATTTCGTTTCGTTTTATTATGTCACGTCACAAAGCTTATGATCCCCCCTGCCCCTTGTCAAATTATGTCACAAAGATGATACCCTCCCCCCTATTAACGTGTGACGTAATTTATGGATGGCCCTGTGAGGTTAACTAAAATAACATAGATAGATAGATAGATAGATAATTCTTTATTGCACACACACAAGATTTACAATAAACACAGAAAAAGACAAATATGTAGATGCAAGTATGTACAAATGGCGGCCTTATCGCTAGGCAGCGATCTCTTCCAGACTACCATTAATATTAACAGGGAAACACATTTAAAGGAGGTGGGTGAGCAAAAATTATTGCGTTGGGAAAAATAAATTTTATCACGTATAACTACATAAAGCATGCATAATAATATAAAATAAGAGTATACTTAATAAACATATTACTCGAAAGAAAATAAAAACCTTTATTTTTTAATCTTACCAACTAAATAATAATCAGGTTGTAAGGAAATTAACGTAGGTAAATTATAGGTAATCAAAACAATAAGCTTATTTCAAGGGAATTAGGAAAAAATAGGAAAAATTGAAATGCTTGCGCCCCGAGTGGTTGTGTGTTGCGTCGCTGATCACTGCCGCCCAATCCCGTCAATCTCGAACGGGATCTCGTCATATGATGCGTCGGGATTGATCCCGAAAAATTACACGAGATCTCGCGAGATCGGGATCCCGCGGGATCGGGATTGCATTCCCTAGTCAGGACTCAGGACTGATTGAATTTAATTTTTAGTTTTATAGGATTGATTGAGTAACGCTTATAAAGTTGCTTATTTATTGATTTTCTCTAAATTAATTTTTAAAAATCACTATGGAGTATGGACGAATTCGTAAAATAATTTATTTTAATTATTATTCGTGAAGGTGGTTATATTCTATCTTCCTAGAAGAATAAAACTCAGATCTAATCCTTTTCTTTTTTTAGATGTGACAATAGAGATATGGTAATTTATTCACTTTTCTCAAGAAGATACCTACGCTTGGACCATACTTTCACAAAACATATAAGTAACCTTGTGGTCATCAGTGCTAAATTATATACATAAAAATAATCATGAGGCACTTTAGCGTTTATATTTAAATAAGCTGTGCCCCGTGGTTTTACCAGCATTTCTCAGCTCCTAATGGTAGCGTAGCCTGTGTTATTGCGTGAAGGACTAACAAACAAACATACATACTTTCGCATCTCAGGAACTACTGGTCCGATTTGAAAAAATATTTTAGTGTTAGATAGCCCATTTAGCGAGGAAGCAATGCGGGTAAAACAGCAGGGCACATCTAGTTTATAATATTAGTAGAATATGTATGATTTGTGCATCAGTCAAATACGGCCCTGTTAATTCTGCTCTACATTTGTTACGGCATGGTTTATATTGAAGCAGATTTGCATTTACAAAACAATATTCATGAGTAATGCAGTGTTATTCATATTTATGGGTTTTCCAACTTGTGGTTACTGGATTTTGTAGAAATTATTCAAAAACAAAACCTTGTTACTTTAACCCGTGACACGTTCTACGCACAATATTTGTGTCGTAACGCAAATTGTACTGTAGTGTACTGCCACAGTATTACCATCCTACAGTATGGCGACGAATGTACTTGTGCAGAGAAACGGAGGGGAACTGGCGGGGGGTCGGGCGACGAGGGCCGCTTAATGCAATCACGCTGAGTTTGCATTAACTATCGCGAAAGGACGACGCAGTCGTATTTTTTGTGTAATAATTTTATTATACATAGGTACTTACATATTCTATTATGACGCGCAAAAACTGTTCCGTTTACGGATGTAAATCTACATTGAAATCCCAGAAGGAAACAATATTTCAGAAAGATTGTATTAATTGTATCTGTTGAATTAAAATCAAAGCTATGTATATGTTGTCCTCATTATTTTCTAATCAGATTGTACATCCCAATGCGAATGTATTACTTAGTTAAATGGTATAATATACAATTAAGAACATCCAAAAATAAAGTGTCCACGTAAATAATATTTAGCAGTGCAATATCTGTAATTATATATGTATTTATGAACAAATAATTACATCAGATTTAATAATCGCAATTATTTTGAATGTACATATGAATAAATGATTTCATCATAATATTAATAATCAAAATAGTTTTATTTCCCATTTGTTGCAACCCTAGCGTATTTTCGTGTGGCAGCGTAAGTACCTACGCTGGCGGCGGCATCGCGCGACATCAAAGGCGATTCCTTACTGTAGGAAATAATATTGTAATACTGTGGTACTGCGCACAAACTCTGTGCCTAACGCGGCCCGTGACATTGAAGGCCATCTGTAGTGAATTACAAGTGAATGTTTCCAGTATAAAAAATATTTCTCTATGCCTTAAACATTTATAATTCGAATCGACACGACTCCGAGACAGGCAATAGAGACCAAAACCACAAAATAAAAAAAAAAAGTGAATCATTGATTGAGTTGCGTCATCGGCCATAGTTTGTGACATTTGTCTTGTTCAACGAATATTTGGATTGTGAATTATGCCGAGAGGAATAATTAGATGAGTGATCATTGAGACGTATATTACTGGAAATTTTACGTAGAATACGTTTATGATATTGGTTTTAGGGATATTTGAAGAATACTCAGTGAAAAAGTGTCTCAACTTTTCAGTGCGGAAGACGCAAAATGGCGCTTTTTTTCTTGTTTGTGAATAATGGAGATTTGTTATTATTCATAGTGAAATACGTTGTGTTAAATGTGTGAAAATATAAGTGAATGTATTTGGCAATCGTGTAGTGATATGAAAACGTGAATATGATCATTTGATGACTCAGCATTATCATGTAAGTGTTAGTATGTAAGCAATTAAAATTAAAACAAAAGAAAATCATTTTTTTATAATTTTATAGAAAAAATATATCGTCATGATTACATTTTTATGCTATAACTAGTTTCTTCCTCTTTCCAAAAATATATAATACATGGCATATAATTATAGAACAATAGGGTAAATAAAATTTTCAAACTCGGTAGTCATAAAAAAGCTAGATTTCGTGAACTCCCTTGACACTATCGGGATCGGTGCCGGCTGTGCGCCAGACGCGTGATAGGTTAAAGTTTAAAGCATCACTTGATTTTCAATTAATCTACTTTGTTGTATATAACACTTTCGTAGAAAGGAGTCAGCTGTAAGATATATGATAGATACAATATGATTTTACATGCTATTCAATATTCATAAGCCATAATTAAAACCTACACGTGCGCTAAAGGTATAATTTCATTCACCTTTAATAGTTTAAATATATAATGATTAAAATATATGAATATTTAATATGTAAATACATATTATGTTGCATATTATATTTAAAATATAACAATGTTAATACTCGAATTCTACTGAAAACTTAATTCATCATCAAACATGCGACAGAAAAGTCAATACAATAAAAAATTTAAAACTACATACCTACGTGTAAGCAAATAAATATGTAGAGCGATGATAATATCCTACACATCCATACTATATAATATTATAAATGCGAAAGTAACTCTGTCTGTCTGTCTATTACTCAATCACGCCTAAACTACTGAACCAATTTTCATGAAATTTGGTATGAAGATATTTTGATACCCGAGAAAGGACATAGGCTACTTTTTATCCCGGGAAAATGACGCAATCCCGGAAATCCCACGGGAACGGTAACTATGCGGGTTTTTCTTTGACTGCGCGGGCGAAGCCGCGGGCGGAAACCTAGTTTGTAATAATACTAATTATTTAGCGAACATACGACAAGGGCTAAGAAACCGTACGTAAACATTTATATTGAAATGAGATTGACCTTTTACAATAATATTTTAATCTTGAGTACTGTTACGTGTGAGTCACAATATGCAATGAACAGTTTTTACTCATTTCACGTATGACTAAACTGCATGAGTTATTTCATTCACTAGCGAAGTAGACCAGTGACCAATGTTTACAAGCAACATTTATATTTTTAAGCTTTACAAATATAAAATGTTTCATTCACTTCTTAGATAAGATTGCACGGAAATCCAGGAAATCAATAACAAAAAATT
>CAJQZN010041862.1:0-12762 GCA_907164685.1 Colias eurytheme | reverse complement strand
GTAAGTATTTAATATGTGTTTTATTTTCAGGTAAAACACAGCTATTACCTAATTTTAATTCCATTTAATTTAAGTACAATAATTATATAACACAAAACATTTGTGTATATACCTATACATACACATTACCAATTACCATATACATTTTAGTTCTTTCGTTTAGACCATATTATTATAGTACTCTTTAGACAGTTCACATTATGTTATGATGGCATAATAAATATGGATTTGAGGATTTGTTAATTGCTTTTTTCCGTTATCTAATTATTGAACCAGCAAGCCATAGTTTTTAAATCGTCATGAATTGAAAAAAAAACAGCAGTTAAAATATGGTTAAAATATAATGTGTGTAAAAAAATGCTGTATGTTTGTAGTTAGGTATTATAAAAAAAATATTTTCCTACCCCACATAGTTGCTATGAAATTAGTTTATCATGTGTCTACCTACATTTACTAAAATGTGGAATTTTCTTTTAGTTCTAGAAATAAAAACACAGCACAAAATTTAAAATAACTATTTATTTACAGGACATAACAAGCATAATGTTACAATGTACATCTATTTAACAGTGAGATTAGCAAACCCCACGGGAGGGTATTTTTCTAACATTTCTGCCATGGCAGAGGGATAAAACGCCATAAATTTGAATCTTTCTCCCATCTTCTGTGGGTCCACTAGCATGTTGTAAGAGGCTGTTAACTTTTCCTTATCTTCTTCATTTTTTACACTATTTATCAATACCTGAAAAAAATAATGATCAAGTAATCTATACTAATATTATAAAGCTGAAGAGTTTGTTTGTTTCAACGTGCTAATCTCAGGAACTACTGGTCCGATATGAAAAATTCTTTCGGTGTTAGAGAGCTCATTTATTGAGGAAGGCTATATAATATCATCACGCTAAAACCAACAGGAGCGAAGTAATGCGGGTGAAACCGCGGAGCACAGCTTGTTACACAACAATCACAGACAGGCAAGTGACAACATTAGTTTAACTACAAAAAAAAGTTTTAAATTATACTATCTCCTAAAAAAATAACATTTGCGTCATTTTTTTCTCATAATCTATTGTCGCTTGCAGCAATATTACCTCTAATCGAGCTTTAGCCTGCATGCGATCTAAAAAGTCCTTCTGCAGCACTGGACCCATGACGATAGCATAGTTATCTCTTCCCGGTGCCTTTGACGCGGCAACTCGTAACTGGCTGAAATCCACATCAGCTGTGAGATCTGATACACCTGGGTTTTCTAATGGATCAACTACTTGGTGTTTGTGGAACGCCTGAAATTAACAGAGTTCATAATATTGTAAGTATGAGTGAGTACTAATAACATAATGCAAATGTTCTTCTAAGCGAAATAGACACACAGCTTTCAAGTTTCAATACTTCAATAGTTTTTTTTTTTGTATTACTTCATTAAAAAATTTAAAATACTACATTTTGAATGCTAAGATAAGAAAGCTTATTCAGAACCCTGTTTATTGTATTTATACTCAATTAATGCACCCGCTATACAATTCTATCAAATTTAAATAAAATAAATTAAATATTCAGGACAATTTCAAAATGATGTTTCTTACCCTGAAAGTATCTCCCTTCTCACCCTCATGCCCATAATCTGCTATCAACGCGAGACCACCAAACTGGTCAACTCTCTCTGCCAACTGTCTGGCGATTCCCAAAGACCTTGGGCTGACTTCTAGCTCAGTTCTATCTCCCGCGTCTAGAGGTGGACGGACAAGTAGTTTGACGCTTTGTGTTTCATCTCCTGATATTCTGTAGTATGGCTTCTGATTTTCATCTAGATCTATTAAAATTTCCCTCCAGCCTTTGTCTGTTTTCTACAGGAGATTGAAAAATATATTTCTGGTATCTATCCCTTACAGAGATATCATGAAATAAGCACAAACATGAGAAAAATGTAATGTTCAAACAGCTTTCTGGTAGAAAAATTAAAATTAAATCTACACCAAATAAAAACTTGTTAAGTAATTTTTCTAACTTGCTGTTTATATGGTTTATACATATTATTATGAATATTAATGTGTTATAAGTTGTAACTTACTACCGGATCTAATATTACTGTAGTTTTCTTACATAATATTATATTGTTTTAAATAATCTACCTCCATTTATACTTACTTCAAACTTGTGAATTGGCAATACATCAAAGAATTCATGAGCGATATACCATGAAAAGTTCTCTGGAACCTTCTTGAGATCATTATACCAATATACTTTTATGCCACTTACTGTTTCACCCTGGAAATTTAGAAAAAAAATTATAATCATATCCCACTATTCATTCATATTTTGACTTTCTAGAGCAACTGACAAGAATGAAGAAAATAATCATGAGAATCAAATTAAATATAGTAAATATAAAAAGAACTATATTACCTCTCTGTCATAAGGTAATTCAATATCACTTTCTTTATGGTTCACACACAATCTGCCAGCTTGCAACAACTGCATCGTCTTTGATATTTCCACAAGGTGAATACTCAGCTCATTGGCTTTGTATTTAAACTTGTTTAAGACCTGACAAGATAATATATTTATTAAACTAAATATCTGTAAGAATCTAGTATAAACACATATTCAATATTCGAGTCAATTCTTTCCTGAGTGACATTAGGTTTATAAAAATAAAGATTATGTTGTGTAGTTGTTTAATTTCTTATAATTTAAAAACTAACCCACCCTTAAAAAGTCAACCATTAAAGTACCATTACCAGGTCCCAGCTCAACGATTTGTAGCGGTTTACCCGAACCCATCTTTTGCGTTTCCGAGTAGAACCATATTGCTAATACTTCTCCAAATAATTGACTTATTTCTGGAGAGGTTACAAAATCTCCCTGTTGACCAATTACTTCTTTTTTCATATAATACCCCTCTGTTGGGTTTGTTATCACTATGTGCATGTATTCAGCTACAGTTAATGGGCCATTTAAGCGTATTTTTTCCTTTAATATATCCATAATACTAGGAGCATCGGCGACTGAAGGCATTCGTAGAGTTTTTGGATCCGGTCTCTTTACAACTTTGTACCCTTTTTCTCTTTTACACATCATAGATAGAATGGCGGGCCTACTAAATATACGATATGTGCTTCGTATATTCATGTTTCTAATTATTTTCGCTTACAAAATAAAAATTTCGAATCAATTTTGCGATTATGAATTCGATTTGACAATCAGCTGTTTTGGTCAAAGAGATGTATTGTTTGTATGCTTTACCGGTTTTAAAGTACTTAAGTTCTTAATTGTGTTCTGATGATACTTTTCAGCAAAGCGATTCACATGTTATTGTTCTTATGATAATTATTATGTAATGTAATGGATTCCTTTGTTAAATGTATTCGAAAAAAGTATAATTTCATATTCATAAAAAATGCACTACAGGCAGTGCGTACAACACTACCAAATCATGTCAAAAACATTTTTGGTGTCAGTGTCAAAATGACAGTATTTTAAATAACACGAAATTGTGATTTTTTTGTGGAACGTAGAAAATTTATTTCTATAATAATTTATACTAAATAGTATAATTACTTTACATAGTATATATCATAATAAAAAGTTCAGAAACATTTTTACAGTTGTATATACACAATACGAGCTGATAACCTAATCGGTACGAACAGTGCTCGCCACACGTGTTGATCTTAGGAAACATTAGCCAAAATGCCTGAAGAGGGAAATATGGATTCAGAAGCGAATACCAAGTATAAAGACGGTGTCAACCGTAATGCCCGACTCATAGTAAGGAATATTTCATTCAAATCTACTGAGGAATCATTAAAAGAACACTTTTCAAAATATGGAACTGTGGAGGAGGTCAAATTATTAAAGAAACCTGATGGAAGGCTTGTTGGATGCGCTTTTGTGCACTTTACACATGTGCCGATGGCAAACAAGGCGCTAGTTGAAACACATAAGAAACCATTTCTTGGTAGGTAACATATTAAAATATATAATTTTATTTTATTACTATCACTACCAATGCCGCGAGGTTTCACCCGCGGACGAGCCCGTGGATAAATCAAATATTTTTGACGCTCATGTGTTATTCTGATGACCTATTTTACTGTAAAGTTTAATTTCAATTTAGTAACAAACATGGCTACATCCACCATCATAAACTTTCACATTTATAATATTAGTAGGATAGGATAATTTGTATAATACTAGACATATTACATAAATACATTGATATATCACTCTTGCTACTTACAGGTAGACCAATATATGTATCATGGGCAGTACAAAAGGACAAATACACTGGAGAGTTGCCCAATAGAGAGCCAAATCTGAAAACTGTAAGCTTTTCTTCTGACGATGAAGAGGGAACACCTAGAGTTAAAGGTATGTTGATTATTGATTGAACAAATCGTAGTTTACATATGAAGCTGATAACTGATAGGTCCTAAGAATGATATTTTGTGAAGACAGTGGCATATTCAGCTCTGCAAAGCCTGTCTATTTCTATGATAAATATTTTACTTTTTTGTTCAATTTTACTTTTTTGTTCAATTATATTTATTCAGATGAGATCTATCAAATAAACAACTTGCAGGGCTTACTCACGTATTTAATAAATGTATATTTTTTATTGATAAAGTAACTCTTTTTTACAGAAGAACAAAATGGAGAAGTAAGGAAAGCAAAAAGAGAGGAAAAAGTAAAGAAAGAGGAAAAACAAGTACGAATAAATCGTAATGCTCGGCTTATCATCAGAAATGTTTCATTCAAAGCCACAGAAGAAACACTCAAGGAACACTTTGAGCCCTATGGCACTATACAGGAAGTGAAATTATTGAAGAAACCAGATGGAAAGCTGGTTGGTTGTGCGTTTGTTCATTTTAAAAATGTTCCAATGGCGAAGAAGGCTCTGCTCAATACAAATATGAAGCCATTTTTGGGTGAGTTTGATTTTTTTATATGTATTTGATTTATTGTTTTGTAATTTTTAATTCATGATCAAAATCCTTGGGAATATGAGATTATTGTTCATTGGATAAATGTGTGCTCAATAAGTAGTTTTTATATTGTATATCATTAAACTTATATTTTTTATTAAGAAGAAAAACAATTGCCATGTAATACAGTATGATTCAATCTTAATGGCGGCTCGGAACATCGAACAATCTGATGCGCAGAAAACAATTTAAGATATCAGTGGGACGGATTTGCACGCACATGCATTCGCAGCCAACTTCCGAACTGCCATTAAGTTTGAATCAAACTGTATTTGTATGAAATAAAAAAAAACTTAAAATTTTCTGTTGTTGTGGTATTGAAAAATCTTATATATAAAAATGAATCGCAAAATGTGTTGGTAAGCGCATAACTCAAGAACGGCTGAACCGATTTCGATAATTCTTTTTTTATTATATTCCTTGAAGTACGAGGATGGTTCTTATGTAGAGAAAACGTAAACATGTACCACGGGCGAAGCCGGGGCGGACCGCTAGTTGTATATAATTTTAAATGGTTTAATGTTCTATTACAGGTCGTCCCATATCCGTTGATTGGGCTGTAGCGAAAGACAAATACATGCAGCATGTTGTTAACCAACAAATTGAGATGGAAGACCAGGTGAAGAAGGAAGACGATTCTGATGATGATGATGATCACCCACCGCTAAATATTTCTAGTGAAGATGTTAAGGAGGAAGTCAAAAGTGAGTCTAAATTTCTAATAACATACTTAAGAAAATCTTGGAAAAAAGATTTGCATATCTTCGATTTTTCAATTGTTTGAATGGAGACAAATCTTTTTGAAACCTTGCATAATAAGTAATAACTTCTATAGAATATGGAAACATTACAGAAATAAGAAACCATTTCTAGGTAGGTATGTTGTTGCAGTAAAATCAGTCATGATAGCAATAATAAAAAATGTACAATAGAGAAAACATTCAGTGAAATTAATTGTCCATGGTGGATGGCCACAGAAGTGCACAAGTATGGGTTATAAAACCTTGTGCTCAATCAACCTGTAATTAGATTATCCTAATTTTAATACATTTTTAATAGTATAAAATGTAAAATTCTAAATTATAATAGGTGAGTCAGACAGCGAAAATAGTGATAATGAATCAGATGATGAAAAGCCAGAAGTCGATTCCGATGAGGATGAAAGTGATGAAGATCGTGCAGATGATGAGGATGAAGAGGATGATGAGGATGAGGATGATGAGGATGACGACGATGAAGATGAAGCAGAGAATGATGATAAAAGTGTAACTAGTACACAACCAGAAAGGCAAAGGTATTTTGTATGACTTTTTTAAGTTGTGTTGTATTGTATTGGGCAGAATAGTTCATATAGTAATTAAATATTGGAAATGTTGACGTTATATTGTGTAGAATAATAATGCAAATTAATGGCACAAAAGAGAAGAGGTTCACAAATTTGATTGCTTTTTCTAAGGTTGTCAACACGCCACATCATTTCACAAGCGCGTTTCCGAGGAATGTGTTACTCAAATCGATAGAGAATTCCTTCAAATTCTAAGTTTAAGATACAATAACTATAGTATAACTACTTATTACTTACTACATAATAGTGTATGATACAATATTTCAGGATAAAACTCAACGACGCCGAGGATGGATGTACAGTGTTCCTAACCAATGTACCATTTAGTATAGACAATGAACAATTACAAGCATTTGCGGAAAAAACTGGCCCCGTTAAATATGCGCTTGTGTGTGTGGACAAACTCACTGAACACTCTAAGGGATCTGCTTTTATTAAGTTTGTGGTATGTATGTGTGGATAACTTTATATTTTATAATCTATACTAATATTATAAAGAGGAAACCTTTTTTGTATGTTTGTATTGAACAGGCTCAAAAAGTACTGGACCAATTTCAAAATTTCTTTTACCATTACTTAGAGGGATTCTTCCGAATCCGTATAGGATATATTTTATCCCGAAAAACGAAATATGTACCACAGGCGAAGCCGGGGCGAACTGCTAGTATTATATAAACTAATGTCGCGCTTTATCAGACAATACTACACGAGGCTAGGTTCTTTATTACGCTATTAGGCGCTGCTTAATAACAAAAAGTGTCAACATTTAATTAAATTACTAATCTGTAACATTTAAATACTTGTCAATAGTGCAGTGTTGTTACCACTGAATCGATTTTAATGAAATTTAGAGCAAAGACAACAATGCACATAAACAACTAGACTCAAGTCGCCTCTAAAAAGACCATCAGAAAATGTCCGAGTGGCGTTCTATAAAAAATTCATTGAAATTAACACCTTATTACGTGCCAGTAATGTTCAAAGTGCCTTGTATCGCTGATAAATTCGCCAAATCCACGCGGATGCGAAGTTTTGCTTGCTTCGTACAATTTTTTAGCGTAATTTTTTTTGTTAATTGAACGTCACTAAACTTTTATCCATTATCAAATATATATTTTTCAGAACAAAGAAGATACCGATCGCTTCTTAGCATTACCGCCCAGTGAACTCCGACTCGACGGTCAAGTTATGATGGTGAAGCCAGCACTTAAAAGGGAAAATGTACTCAAGGATAAGAAACAGCCGAAAGATAATAGAAATTTGTATTTGGTGAAAGAAGGAGGTTAGTTAATATAAATGAAATCAATTTTTAAATTACAAAAACGATTTTTACATAATATATTTTTCTATTACAAAAATCCAATAATTTCCATAAAAATATAAAGAATGGAAAAAAAAAAGTGATCGCTAGGGCCATAGAGAGGAAGTTAAAGATCGAAAGATTAGACGCAAATTCTGCGCCACGATCGATATTTTTGAAGTGAAAGTTCTTTATCGGGGTTGGAAAAAAATTTAGTGTTACATTTTTTCGTTACGCGTGACATTTTTCCGTTACGCGCCATCTTGTTCTTATCCCTACCACGCGTGATTCGACGTATTTCTGTCAAGTTGCATATATAGTAAATTATTTTTTGAAAAATAACCTTATTTTTAAAGAAGTTTCACTTCTTACGTGTGTACACTAGTACACGCACACTTTTTTTTTATTCGAAAGTATACTTTAGGCTAATGACGATCAAGATCATGATGTTGATGTTGTTATCGACAATGTAGAAGTTGTTGACGGTGATGAGGATGTTGAAGATGAACGTGATGATGAGGATGAGCATGTTGATGATGAGTTAGTGTGTTAGTTAGTACTAAGTGAGTGCGTGTGTCAGTAAATACAAAGTGAGTTGGTTCACTGAGGTTTTGGTATGGCAGTGAGTGAGTGTTAAGAAGTGAGTTAGTACAAAGTGAGTTAGCACTGAGTGAGTTAGTACAAAGTGAGTTAGTACAAAGTGAGTTAGTACAAAGTGAGTTAGTACAAAGTGAGTTGGTTCACAGTCGTGGTGGCCGGCACGAAGGCGGCGCTGGGCGTGTCCGCGAGCGATATGGCGAAGCGACTCGCGTTAGAGAGGAGCAAGACGCAGATGTTGAAGAATTTGAATAGGTATGTTGATTTGTTTTTTTTTATTAAGCTATTGCATAACTTCTATCGTGGGCCTTGGGCGCGGGGACCGAATCGAGAAATTCCGTAACTTAAAAACCTCACGCTCCCCACTCCGACGGGCGCGGAGGTGTGGCTTGAAGGCATAGCATGCAATAGCTGTACCGCGGCAGTCCCCGAGTGCCACACGTCTTTTTTTTTGAATGGGAGAATTTGGAGGTACGTATATAAAGAGTGGTTTGCAGTTATCATTTTGTTAATAATTATTTTGTAAGGATGACTTTGTCAGGTGAATTGTTTTTATTTTTTACTGCAGAGTTGGCTTTTCTCTGTAGAAAATGTTTTCCGAACCGGTGGTTTATTATTTTCTCTATTTAGACGACCCAAAAGTGCTTTTAAACGAAGTATAATTGAACTAATAAATATATGAGTTTGAGTTTATATCCAGACCAAGCCAGAATAGCAGTTGGTTTAATTTTTTTAGCATTATCTAATTAACATTTTTACTAATATGTATTTAAATTCAATTTGATATTGATTATGTCCTTTGTTCCCTTAGATTCGTATCCCGCTACCGTCTCGTAGTATCGAACCTAACACCCAACTACACGGACGACACGTTACGACGCCTGTGCCGGCGGTACGCGAGCAAGGGCGCTGTTATCACTGAGGCGCGGGTCATGAGGGATTTAAGGGCGCCGTTACAAAAAGACGGGAAACACCCGTGAGTATAGCCTTTATACACATACGCACAACACACACACACACACACACACATTATTATTTATAAAGAGGAAAGGTTTGTATGTATGTATGGTTTTCACGCATAAACTACTGGACCGATTTTGATGAAATTTGGCACAGATAATCTTTAGACTCTGAGAAAGAACATAGGCTACCTTTTATTGCGAAATATTGTACCACGGGCAAAGCCGGGGCGGACCGCTAGTCTATTATAAAGTCATATAGGTGTAAATGTTTTTTTTTGGAAGTGAATTAAGTAAGTCGAGACAGGGGCGTGCACAGAGTTTTTCGAGAGGGTAGGCAGAAATATTGTAATCATATTAAGTCATAATAATAGGTATTCATTAGAATACCTATTACATTACGTAGTATTCCCAAAAATAAGGGAAAATATATTATTACGATTTACACTCATATCTATAAAATTATTTTTTAAATACCTCTGATACCTAACTAGTGTTCTATATTATGAAATTAACGATTAACTTTACCTTTGTGTATTACAAATTCCTGTATAGATCGGCCCTTTTTTGTCTAAGTCTCTGTTTGATAAATGTTTATTCATAAAACAAAAATAAGAATTTTTCGTTTAATTATAACCTAATTAATAATTATCTTACAAATTAATACACTCATGATAGACATAATCTATTTAGTTACTCCCAAAACACTTCACTTGCAAATTATTGTCGTCGTAGCACACCCCGGACACTCCATACAAAATGATCGTTTTGACAGTCACACTAGAGACTGCAAATGTGTGTGTTAACGCTTTATGGTTGGCACATTTGTGACTAGCGTAAAAAAAATTCGCGTTTTTCTGATGAAATACATCCGTAAACAGCACAATATCTAACCATTTTCTACGAAAAACGATAATCACAAATCCAAAATAATAAAATTACTTTAAGTCAATTTGATTAATGTTGTCAATCTTCGTTGCGTATCGTCCTTGCAGAAAAATATGGCCCATTTTATGTCTGATCGCGCGGGGGTGAGGTAAGTTTAATTTTGGCGGGAGGCTGAGAGTGTCCGTTCTGTAGCGTTTAGCTACTATTATGTATTCTGTGGTCGTAGTTAACATTATTAATTTTCTCAAAAAACAAAATTAACCTCAAAGTAAAATATTAAATATCGTTTTTTATTTCCAAAACAAAACAAACGAATAATGATACTATTTGCAGATGGTCTTTACCGCTACAAAAATGTATAAATTATCATACTTCTTAAATTGGTCGCATAATCAACGTCAGTTTCGACTTTCGATGTGGTTCCGAATTCGGTTCGTACCTAATTCGTATATCTTCGTAAAAAGACACTGCCTACCTTGTGTGTTTGTGTGCGTGGTTTTATAACATCAGTGTGCCGTGTTTATAGGCACGCACACATATAAAATATGCGTAGACACGCAGAGCACACATATAAAAACTTAGACACGAATAGTTTGTGTCTTTGCCGTCCCGTGACGTACTGGAAATATATTTGAAATATTGATTTTTTATTACTACATTAATAAAATATAATGACGCTGTGAATTTCATTTATGGATATTAAATATTGATCAGAGTTTGGTAAATGGTAGGGTAGGCAGTGTCTTTATGTCTTTATGGAATGCACGCCACTGAGTCGAGGTTACACTTAGCATAATAATTATTGTTCATAAATAATGTCAATTAAAAAAAAATAAAAAAAAAGCAGCTTATTTGTCAACGCATGAACACACAGACACATTTAAGTTTATTGTATGGTTTTCTTTATTTTTATATTTGTTTTGTTTGCAGTTCCAAAGGCTACGGCTTCGTAATGTTCACGCGGCACGAGGACGCGCTCGCGTGTCTCAGGAAACTGAACAACAATCCCGATGTATTTGATAAAAATAATGTGAGTAAAATACACCATAATACACAAAGTTGTTGTTTGAATTGTAATATCTAGTTAAAATAAAAACTATAGTCGAGCCAATTTAATAGGCCACATTTGACGTCTATCAATTTTATCTTCGAAGTTCTAACAAAACGAAATAACATATAAATCTATGCCGTCGTTACTAGGTTACGTTGTTGAATTTTGTTGAACTGTCAAATGTTGCCTATTAAAATGGCTCTACTATAAGTTTAATTTGAAATTGTGCACAGATTATTTTATATCATTAAAATATATGTCATTTAATGTAATTTGTTCGAAATTTGTACATATCCTGAGAGATACCATAAAAGATATAGCTCTGTTTAAGACGCAAAGATTATGTTCGTACACACATAAGAACCCATAAGTGTACTTTGTAGTGTAAAAAAAATATCACTGAACTAAAATTAATAAAAAAAAAAATAACGTTAATTTCTCACCAAATATTAATAACTATTATTCTCTTTCAGCGACCCATCGTGTCCTTCTCAATTGAAGACAGAACGGCGTTAAACGCAAGAAAGAAGAGATTGGAGAAGTCGATAGCAAATAATCCTTTGGCCAACAAGGACACAGAAGATGGCGCTAACAAAGGCAAAGGCAAGAATAGAAAACGAAAGAGGCCAGCCATACCCGACGAGAGTTACGCGAAAAAGGCGAGATTTGACAAAAAACCCCAAGAAACAGTAGGAAAATTCGTGAAAAGACCAGATAATGATCAGATAGATGAATACACAGGGTTAACAGCCAAAGCAGGCGCGCCACACAAAATGAGGAACAACCATAAACTAAAGATGCAAGCAGATGTACATAGACAAAACGTTAAAATGGAGAAGAAAAAGAGTAAGAGATCGTGGCATTTGAAAATGGCGGCTAGAGAGCGGGTGAAGCAACCGAAACAAAAGATTAACAAGAACAAAACTGGGAAACGGAATAAGAAAAGGAAGTTTAATGACGATTTCAATTAATGTGTAAATATATTTGTTAAATGATTTTTCTGTTTTTTTTATTCCCCTAGAAAAATGTACTGCTGTACTCCTTTGTCTAATCCTACATGTTATAAATGTTGTGAAAGTTTGTGAGGATGGATGTATGTGTATGTATGTATATTTGTTATTCTTTCACGCAAATACTATTGAACCGATTACAATTAAATTTAGCAAATATGTAGAGGGTAACTTGTTTTAACAGATGGGATAGGTTTTATCCCGGAAATCTCACGGGTACGGGAAATATGCGGGTTTTTCTAGTATGAATGCTAGTGTCTAATAAGTCAAAACAACTCTGAGTGTTTGTTGCATAAGTTAGCTTTCCACCCGCGTTTTCAAAGAAAAATCTGCATAGTTTACGTTCCCGTGGGATTTCCGGGATAAAACCTATCCTATGTGTTAATCCGAGTTACCATCTATATGTGTGCTTAATTTCATTGTAATCGGTTCAGTAGTATATTTGCGTGAAAATGTAACAAACACACACATACACATCCTCACAAACTTTCACATTTATAATATAAGTAGGAAGCATTCCAGAAGAAACTACCTAGGTTTAAAGCTTGGCAAAAAAATTGACATGTTGGCAGTTGGAACTAAATTTTATTTCCCAAAAAATATTTGGTTACATAAATAAAAAAAAAA
>CAJQZN010041860.1:0-22190 GCA_907164685.1 Colias eurytheme | reverse complement strand
AGAAACACAAAACTAATTAAATTGGTGATAGCTTAAATGATACCCATATTATACTGCTTCGCTAATGTGAGCATTTTGTCTATGAAAACATAATCTTAAACGATAGCTCACGTGTGGGTGGCAAAGTTGAGCGGGTTGGGGTTAGGGGTGTACACAGAGTTTTAAGAATTCATCTATTTGTTAAAAAAATTCGTCTGGAATTTTATAAGTATTTTTTACGTTCTCAGCGTATGCAAAACTATAACCTCCTTGGGGCTTAGTATATAGTTGCTGGGACACCCTGTATATTTTGTATAATAATTTTAATATTTTCTTATGTATGATCTATATAATATGAGTATTGCAGATTACTAGATTCACTTTGTAGAGAAAGAAATACTTACCACGTTTTAATTTTTAACTGTTAATTACTAACTCTTGTATTGATATTTAGTATTTTGTTCTCTTATTACTAATTCTAGAATATTAAAAAATCACGTAATTGTATTTTTCTTAAAAGTCTCGATATATTTTTTTACAGGAGTGCGAAAATTAAGTAAATAGTTTTTCATTGATATGTTTCTATAATTTCTGAACTACATAAATAAAATCAAATTTCGCATTGAGTTAAGGCAATAAACACAATTTTACGTTTATCCCTCAAAAAATGAACTAGCTGTGCTCCGCGGTTTTACCCGCAGTGCTCCGCTCACAGAACATATTTATATGTTCTGTGGCTCCGCTCCTGTTGGTCATAGCGAGATAATATAATATAGCCTATATCCTAAAGAATAAAGAAATTTTTCAAATCGGACCAGTAGTTCCCGAGATTTTGAATAAAAATAACACAATGAATAAGTGAAGTGTGTACCCTTTCTCCTGATAATAATATAGTCTTGACGTGTCTTTGCTCTATTTCAGTAATAATCCGGTTGAAAGAATCAATAATATATTATTTCAAGCTAAGCCAATTAGCCAATTTAACTATTTATTGAGAAATAAATCACTTAAGTACTGTAAGTAGTATCTGTGAGTTGCTAACAACATCTTTAAAATCTTTGAAAGTATTATAATATTTTTATTTTATACTTTTATACTTAATAGTTAATACCCATTTGACATTATCATTTATCACACGATGACGTAAAAATTAAGCCCTCGTTAAATTTGTCTCCACATTGTTTTATTTAGATAATTTATATAATATTAAGAAAATATAAATTAAAACGACCTTCTTATCGTTCAAATACTTATGGTGTCTTATATCTATAGAATTTTCTGTGCTAAAATTGTTAACAGAAAATTATTATTTGTTCTGATTTATCTTTTAATAATAATTATCTTGAGATATATTCACGACTAGCTACGCTCCGCGGTTTCACCCGCGTGGCTCCGCTTCTGTTGGTCTAACTCTAAGAGTGATGTTTTAACTATAGCCTAGCCTTCCTCGATGAATGGGCTATCTAACACCGAAAGAATTAGAAATTCAGTTTCAGACAATAAATCAATTGTGATAAATTCTCTATATTATTCATTCACGATTTCTTTTAGGAACGCTACTCTAAGTATGTACATTGCAGGTGTCTTCGGCTATTTTATATCCGGGATCCTCAACGTCTGGCCCTCGTACACACTATCGTACTACACCAGTCAGAACACAACATTACTATCAGCCCCCATGACGAGTATGGAAGCGTCGTTACTGGGCAGTCTGCCAGCATTAGGTGCTTTGGTGGGAACAGCGTGTGCTGGAATGGTGATTGACGGGTTGGGCAGGAAGAAAGGTGGTCTGGTGATCGCCATGCCGTATCTGGTGAGTTTTACAAGGAACTAGCTCTCCGCCCGCAAATTCGCCCGCGTTTTCAAAGAAAAACCCGCATAATTCCCGTTCCGGATAAAACCTATCCTATGTGTTAATCCAAGATACCTTCTATATGTGTGCTAAATTTCATTGTAATCGGTTCAGTAGTATTTGCGTACAAGAGTGACAAACATACACATCACACAACAACACACACACAACACAACTTACAAACTTTCGCATTTATAATATGACTTGCAGTCCGCCCCGGCTTCGCCCGTGGTACATATTTACGTTTTCTCTACATGAAAACCATCCTTGTACTTCAAGGAATATAATAAAAAAATAATTATCGAAATCGGTCCACCCGTTCACGCGTGATGCCGCGACCAAGGAAATCGGGTTTCAGGATTATTGGTGTTCCAGTAGGCGACTCCTATAACGTCTGTTATGATCATTATTGGTGACGCAATTTGTGTATCATCAGGCAATGCGTCTGCTTATTTACCTTCTCATACCCTAAAAAATAATTAAAAGAAAGTCTTAGAGAAACAGCAATAATCATAAACCAAACAGGTTTATTTTCATGTGGGTATTGTGTAAATTCCTATTACTTATCAAATTGTAAATAGTAGATACTATCAAAACAATCAAGAATACAATTTCAATTTTAGGTTTCTTGGTATTAATAATATTTTTTCAGGACATTTTTCACACACGGCACGATCTGATCACACACTAAGCTTTTCGCTTGTGTTATGGAAACCAAATAGCTGATGTACATATGTAATTTTAAATATATAATCATATGGATAATTGCCAGACACAGCAAACATGATGTTCATCACACAAATATCTGCCCTGGCGTGGGAATCGAACCTACGCCCTTTGGTCTGAAGGCAATTAAGCCAATCGGTCAGTCAATTTTTTTAAAACATAAACAAATCAATATAATATATCCACAACATGCACTCTTGTCCCTTAAATAGAAAAAATTTCAATTTTAAAGGAAAATTTGATGTGCTCTATTAGCGATAAACACGACAATGTTTCAAATGAACTTAATGTTTCAGTTATCATTGCTCATGATAGACATGACGTCATCAACTGTCGTGATACTTGTTGCGCGATTTGTTACTGGCTTCTCAGTAGGAGCTAGTTCTGTTCATGCGCCTATCTTTATATCTGAAATCGCTGAAGAATCCATTAGAGGCGCTCTAGGATCAGGTAAAATTATTATTGATATATATTCTGCTATAGACGTCCATAATATAAGGCATTAGTCCAACTACCATTAAAACTCGGAATTCTCTGCAGAGCCTAATAATAATATTATCATTTTACGAAACAAAAAACATAGGTACAGCTAAATCATAGCTGCAGTAATGTCAGGTGTAAGTACTGGAGAAGACATAATGCAAGACAATATATACTTGCTTTGTTATCTTGTATCTAAAAACTAAAAAGCACGCTTTAATATGATAAACTCATGATATTAGTGTATTGTCACTGATCCTTGAAGCATGCAAAGTTTGAATTAAATCTGCCCGTTTAAAGTGGCTCAAAATCGAGTCATAAGTTACCAACATACAGGTGAAGCTAATATAATAAAAAAAATTGTCTGTCTGTAAAGTCGGTTTACTGACGATAGTTGAACGTGACAACGTCCGATTGTGCTTCTTTGTCGCTCGTTCCGCGCTCTCGCTTGCACTTCAAGCCTTACATGGAACGCCTCAGAGCGAGGTAACGCCGCTTGAGTCATGTTTTTTCGTGCGTGCAGCCGGCTCTATCGAATTATAAGACGTTGTCACGTCAAAAAAGCGTGTTATTTCTCTTCTAACTAAATCTTTTTTGGTATTATCATTAGTTTATAGTAGTATTATTTTATGGTAGTATCATTTAATTTAAAATATTTGATTTCAGCACCCATTGCATCATACTGTATAGGTACTATGGTTTCATACATCATGGGTTGGGTGTTAACATACAGATACACAATTTGGTCTTGTATTGCTCTCTGCGTGGTTTACATCGGTCTTCTCTTGTCAGTTAAAGAAAGCCCAGTATTTTTGATGAGGAAGAATAGAGAAGATGTGAGTATATCTGTAACGGATTATTTTGAGTATTATTTTAAGTATTATTTACCACCGATTCGGAAAGCAGTATCTATGGAGAAGAATCGGCAAGAAACTCCATTTATTTGATACCACGCGTCTTAAGATCGTAATTTTTTCTTTTTTATATGGTTTGTAAGATATGAAATCAACCTTACAAACCAGTCAATAAATATATTATTATAACACTTAAAATTTCAATACATTTCTTTATACTAGTATACTAATTCTTTTAATTTTCTTTAAATAGGAAGCGCGTCAATCAATAGCCCACTACAGAGGTGAAGAACCAGACTCAAAAGTTGTGATGGAAGAACTTTCCAGACTGAAACAACGTTTATTACCCGCAGTGGAACTTGTACCTATTAATGGTAACTTCATTTTTCATTGAGAAGTTTTAAATGTTTCTATTAATAAACCCTTTAATAATAAAAGAGAAGACCAAACTTGTGATAGTTCCACTATCTTTTAGCAAATGTTCAAAAGTTGTTTTTTGAAGTGAAAACTTCTTTAGCGGCGTTGAGCACTTTTTCTGTAATGGGCATAAAATCTTAAACTCGCGTCAGGACACGTGACCTGATCGAAAAAGCGTAAGACGGATACTATTCCAAAATATCAAACATGCTCAACGTTAATAATCAAGTTTTCACTTCTGCCGGCACTCCCGGAGTGCAACCCGTCTTTTTTTTTAAGAGAAAAAGATAGATTCTCGTCGCCGACATAGGAATGTTGTGAAATTTTGAATTTTTATACTAATACTAAAAGGAATAAGTTTTCTCTTGTACTCCAGACCGTACTTTTGTGTTACGTGCTCAAGCCATTATATATAAATTAGATCTAGAGACAATATGATGATTAATTGATTATTGTTTGTATGTGAAATACAAATTACTTACATAAATCAATACCTTATTATTCCATTTCAGAAAGCGAAGTAGAAAAAGCTGAGAAAGAAAACTTGAATGCTGAAAACGATGATTCAGACGAACACAAGAGAATGCCGTCGTATAAAATGCTATGTAAGAATCTTATTTAGCAAAACAATTCGATACATATAAATGAAATAAGATCTATAGAGTTATTTGTTGAATGGATTATTTTCGCTTTGATTGGAATATTAACAATTGAAACTTACTAAAATTGTTTACCCACGTACATCCGGGGCCAGAAGCTAGTATAGGATAAACATGTGATGATTGAATATCTTTAATTTCAGTGGTGTCACCTTCTTCGCGACGAGCATTTATTACTGTAGGATTAGTAATATCTTTGCAGGTTTGTTACTATCAATGCTTTGTCATTTTTCCGTCAAATTATAATATTAAAACCTAACTTTACATCATAAAATATTATGAATGGTCCAAAGAAGCTCGGCTAATATTTTTCATATTCTTTATCACTATCAAGGTCTTCTTTTTCATTGTATCTATATTTCGTACTGTTCCACTGTTTGTTATTCTAACTCAAAAACTACTTACTACCATCCTCTATGCTTACTAACACTACTTACTCTTTATAGTGTTAATATTGTTTCCTATTTCTGACCAGGTCACGATGGGCATAGTACCAGTGCAAGTCTACGCCAAGGACATCTTCACGAAAGCTGCTCCAAGTCTTTCCTCACACATGTGTTCTGTCATGTTCGCATGTGTTTTAATGGCTGGGAGCTTGAGCTGTGCGCTGTTTTCTGATAGGTTCGGCAGGAAGGTAAGATTTGGAAGTTTTATGGTAGGATTTAAAAGTTTGATTAGTGTGATTTCAAATTAAAAAAAATACATCTTTAGTTAAGTACTTAATAATGTTGTATATTAATGTAATAATGTTTTAATTGTTAATCTGTTTTAATTTGGTATAAATTAACATTATCAATGTATATAATATATCCTCATTCTCTTTCAAATTATCTTCATAACGTTCGTAATATACGGTTAAACATATTTTTAACCCTAAAATTCAAGAAAAAAACCATCAATAATTCCTATTCCTACACCATGCAACTATTTGAGCTACCGTACTATTTATTTAAATTCCAGCCGTTACTCCTCTCCTCTGCTATTGGTGTCTGTCTCTGCCTGCTCAGCATGGGCTTCCTGATGCAGACCAATATAGCTCCTCCGTGGGTGAGCGCAGTGCTCATTTTGATGTACTGCTTCGCTTTCGCCTTTGGAGCTGGTAGCGTACCGTATTTGCTGATGGGAGAAGTTTTTATATCTGAGGTATATTATTACTTATTTATTTATTTATCTTTGGGATACAAACTATACAGTTTTTTTTTAAATTAAAAAACAAAATACTATACAGATATCAGCAGTTTCCACTGAAATATAAAAACACAACATTTACTGTGACTTTTGAAGATTTGGTAATTAAAGTTGACGTGTGCTCAATTGGCTTTTAATTAAAAATTGTTAATTAAATGTTAATTTCAAAGAAATAAATTCTGAAAAATTATCGTTTTTACCGGACTGTCCGTTAGGAGGATAATGATTTCTAGATGGTTGTACACCTTACATATAACCGAACCGATAAAATCAATATAAAAATACATCAGTGTAACATATTACAATTACAAATAAGTGAAGTAACACTTTTTAAGCAGATTATTTTTTGAACCAATAGTAACAAAGACCATCATTTACTTCTCACTAAAATATAATCACTAACGTTACTCTTACAGGTCCAAAGTATAGCCTCCATGGTCCTCATGGAGTGGGTCTGGGTACTCAACTTCGGGATCCTGGCGGTCTTCCCCTTTATGGTGGAGAACTTTGGAGTCCACGGCTCCTTCTACTGCTTTGCTGTATTCGCTGTTGTAGATTTCATCGTTGCTCTGATCATGGTGCCAGAAACCAAGGGCTTGACGAAAGAACAGATACAGGAGGCATTTCTGGGGAAACAGAAATAAATGTTTTGGAACATTTTGTGCTTTTATTTTGAGTGTTACAAGCTTTAATGTAATATATTGTTGTTTTTATTTAATTACATTTTTTATTGATACTTAACTGTTTTTATTAAAACATTAAACTATTCGATCATATACATTAAAAAACTTTTTTACAGAAGTATCTAATAATTCCAAGTAGATATTCTTTATATTGTAAATCTCGTCAAATTTAGCTTTGGTTTTGAGATTTTTAGACGCCTTATGAAAATAATGGCAATTTTGTTGCGATGGCAAAATTATTACTCCTACCGAAAAATGTACTATTTATTTATGCAACGAATACAGTGATAAAATAAAGAAACAAAACAAACAATATGAATATTATTGTTTCATTTATAAGAGACTAGAGGTCCGCCCCGGCTTCGCCCGTGGTACATATTTCGCAATAAAAGGTAGCCTATGTCCTTTCTCGGGTATCAAAATATCTCAATACCAAATTTCATGCAAATTGGTTCAGTAGTTTAGGCGTGATTGAGTAACAGACAGACAGACAGAGTTACTTTCGCATTTATATAATATTAGTATGGATTTAGTAAAGTCAAATAATAAAAATTAAGCAAAGACATAAATACATAGTTAAGAATGCAATAAATATTTTTTTCAAAAAGGTCTATTCAAATAAACTACACAAATATGATGAAATGAATAAATAAAGTTTTAAAGAATAAAATAATTAATAATTAGCCAGTACTCGAAACTTTTTCACCTTGCCGCGCGTGGCGATGTCGGATCGCTAAGCTAACTCAGCAATCGATCTTTGTATACTGTGTTAATACTGGCAAATAAATGAATTTTAATTTGAATTTGATATATTCTACAAAATTGCAATGCATTTTATTATACTTACTTAACAATAATGCAATTTAAAAATCATTCAAAATTTATGAAAATTTTCATAAAATTTATATTAATATATTCTTTCTTATTATATTAATTATGCTCTGCCCTATTCCTCTCCTCTAACTTACTTCCGTACGTCTGGTTGTCTGGAAGAAATCGCTATTTAGCGATAAGACCGCCATTTGTTTTAATTTATAATTAGATTAAGTTCCTAGTTAAGTTATTTCAGAGCAATAAAGTATGAATAAATAAATAAATAAAATTTCGCACTAAGCAGCAAAATCTACTGTGTAAACTAATTTCTCACAAAATACTAAACTACTTCAATACTAAGTGGAATTTAACAAATATATAATAATACTAGCGGTCCGCCCCGGCTTCGCCCGTGGTACCTACATGTTTAAACTATCCTATCTCTCAAGTTGGATCGAACTGCACATGGTGTGCGAATTTTATTATAATCGGTTATGTGGTTTAGGAGTCCATTGAGGACAAACATTGTGACACGAGATTTATATATATTAATAACAATATACGTACCTTTACTAACTTCCACATAATTTTACCAACCTGCCTTTCTCTTTAAACTTCGCAAATACACGTAAAATCATATAACCGCCTTTGTTCAGAAGTAAACCGTGCTCAGAATATCGGTCAATGCATTGGCTCGAGTATAAATTAAAGGCTGTGAGTTTTCTTCTTATAAATCGCAATCTGCGTTTCAAGATTAGTCACATAATGACATTACTATATAAACTCTACACTGATTATAGAAAATATCTTTCGAAAAAACATTATTCGAGAGTCGTAATTAGGTACCTCTACATTAATATACAGGATGTCCCACTGTTGGTATACTAAGCTCAAAGGAGGTTATAGTTTTGCATACGGTGAGTACGTAAAAAATACAGAAGTATTTTTTATTTGAAAAAAAATGCGTCTATATAGAAATATAGACGCATTTTTTTTCAAATAGATGAATTCTTAAAACTCTTTGTGAACACCCATAACAAGCAACCCGCACAGCTTTGCTACCAGCACGTGACCTATTGTTTAAGATTATGTTTTCATAGACAAAATGTTCACATTAGAGAAGCGGTATATGCCGGCTGCGCGAAGCTAGAGAAGAAATTTTTTGACGTAATTTTGTTGTTTAAGTATTTTTTACGTGATCAGTGTATGCAAAACTACAAGTAGGTACCTTCGCGCTTAGTATACCAATAGTGGGACACCCTGTATAGCCATGATAAATTATCATTGATGTATAGCCTTATCAGCGTTTAATATCAAGCGTGTATCAACATAGATTTTATTCAATTGTTTGGTTGTGCAAAGCTACAAAACGTAAACACACACAATTTATCAACACAGTCACTACAAAATTGCAGTACAAATAAGACAATACTTTTCCTACAGTGTAAAAAGAATCAGCATTCTCCGCCTAAATTAAATTCATACATGAACATCGTCGTAAGTACATCACAATATATTTGCCATACAATGATACAAACTACATAGTAGCAGTAATACAGTAACCCAAACAACAAAATTGAAACTATCGACTCTGAAGTCCGAACTACCAACTACCAAATACCAATACAAACATGGTTCAATATAGATTAGTTAACCGAGATAGCAGCTGTTCAAACTATTCAGTTAAGTTAACCGGAGCGCTAACTTGTTGACGGTTTGGTTAAATTCAATTAAACTTAACCGAACTAATTGTGGGAGCTTTGGTTAGGCGGTTTCAGACGTGCTGCGGTTGATACGTAGTTTATTAAATATAAACTTTATCCTACTAATATTATAAACGTGAAAGTTTGTATAAGGATGGATGAATGTTTGTTATTTTTTCACGTAAAAACTAGTGCACCGATTACAATGAAATTAGGTATGTAGATGGTTGAAGACCTAGAATAAGACAAAGGCTACTTTTTATCCCGGAAATCCCACAGTAACGGGAACTATGCGTGTTTTTCTTTAAAAACGCGGGTGAAGCCGCCGCGGCCGGCGGAAATCCATTTAACAATAAACTTTTCTATAGATATTGGAAAATAAATGTCTGTGACCTGTGTCAAGATAAAATTATTTAAAAAAATCGTCGCCAGTAGAAATATTATTACGTCTTATTTCTCAATTTAAAGTCCTGACAAGAAATATACGAATTAAATTAGCAAAAATATTCAGACATACAAAATATACAGAAGTTTAATATTAAAAGCTACGTGTTTTTAATCTTTTGCAAGTCTGAATTCACCTGTGCCAAGCTTCGTTAGACTAGTCTTTTTGTTAGTACTGTTACCCCTCGTTTTCACCAAAGTATAATACATGTATTTTACAAATTTGATGCAATGTTTTCGTTTCTCATAGACATGTGTAAAACATGTTGTATACAAAATTTGATACATGTAGGATAACTTATACGAAACTTGTTGGTTGAAAACTTCTAGTTGCCTGATCTAAGTTGCCTACATGTTTATGATCTCTTGTTTTTGTTGTAGCAATACTTGTAGAATTCGAGACAAATTCAGTCGTACCTACTTTTATAATTTCTAAAAAAAAAACTTGTGATATGTATGTATGTTGAAAACTTTATCCAACAAACATGGATAAAGTTTAAAACTTGTTTGTTACTAGTATTATACAGAAATTGCAATAAAATAAACAATACTTATCTAAACCACGACTGTATTTTGTAGGTGAGAACGCTATCAATGGATCAGACAAGTTCTACCATGTCACAGACTTCAGTGTAAACGCAAATGTGTTTTATACTTGTATAAATACTTGTTGGCTACAAAGTGTGAACGAAAGAATGTTTGAGACAGTCTCAATACATGTGTAAAATAAATAATTATGTTTTGAAAAGTATTCTACAAGTTTTGTATCAAACTAGTATTTAAGTTGTTTCTTGGTGAAAACGAGGGGTAACTAGCAGCTGCATTTTATATGATATAAAAGTAACATTAAACTTATTTTATTCGTCTGCAGTCCACATTATTTTAAATAACAAGGTACATAATAAATAACAACGAAAAATACTGATGGTTACATTGTTATATAGGTTTAGGATCTATTTTTAATGCTCTCTCGTATCAATTTAATATTCCAGTAACAACGAATAAATAGCAGATATTAAACGCAATTTATTCATCAAAATATTATTTATTTCGACTAAACTATTCGGTACTGTACGGCGAGAGTTGTTACGTGGAGACGTATATTGAATAACATGGTGTTTAAAATTCGTTTAAAAATCTTTGATTTCTATTTTTTTTATGAGAGAGGAGGCAACAGTGCAGATGCCACGCCTGATGGTAAGTAATCAGCGTCACCCAAAATGCTAAAATAGAAGATACTAAGTTTAATTTGCGCGAACGTTCGCATTTGTTTACTGTAAGCACACGCAGTCAGTGTGAAGTAACCTAATCGGAATTTGATTACTCACATAGGTATACATTGGTTGTTGCAGATTTATATGGACAAATTGTTGGAGCTGAGCAAGCAATGTATATTGCATGTACAGTTATCCTTTGTATTGAACTTTATCGCTTTTGCTATTTCCTAGAGGCTTAGCTAAGTCACGTTGTTATAGTTATTTATGTAGTGGTGTGAGCACGTTTCCATTTAGCGTGGTGGTAATTGGTAATAATAGTTTAGTTTGATGATTTAATTACAATTAAAGTGTATTTGCTGAAAAAATGAAGGTGCTAGTTATTCATGTATTATGAAATACAAGGAAAAATAAACACAATTTAAAACGTATTACAATTCACAATTTAACTCTTTCTAAAGGATATGCTAATGTGAAACTTTGATGATGATTTCTATTCTGAGTTCTGATGTGGCGATCAGAAAAATGCGCACTATAGGTATAAGTTCAAGCTAAAGTAGCAAAGCACAGATAATAGAATAATAGGTTTAAATATTTTTGTGAATCAGCTTACTTAGATACGAAAACTAAATTGCATATGTATAAGAGACAGAAAAATAAATGGTTTAGGAATTAGTTTACGTTCTTTATATTTGACACCGGATTCTTAGTTGTATAAATTGAAGCATTTGCATTTCTAAAACGCGATGAATAAAGCTCCATTCACTTGTGTTAAGGAAAACTAACTAAATTAAGTAAGTCTTTTTTAAATCTCGAATAAACTTAGGCAATTCCAAATAAACAATCTTATCAGATAGGAGAGAGTAGTGGCCATAAATGGACGTCATTAAGATGCACCCACTTAAATAATGAAAGTCACTTTCGGTCCGATCGCTAACCTAGTCATGTATTGGATAGTTTAATTATTGTAGTCTAGTATTTACCGAGATAATTTAGTCAAGAAGTGTATCTTATACTAATATTATAAAGAGGAAAGGTTTATATGTATGTATGTATGGTTTTCACGCATAAACTACTGAACCGATTATAATGAAATTTAGCACACATATAGAGGGTAACTTGGATTAACACATAGGATAGGTTTTATCCCGGAAATCCCACGGGAACGGGAACTATGCGGGTTTTCCTTTGAAAACGCGGGCGAAGACGCGGGCGGAAAGCTAGTACTGTATAAGGTTTAACTCAATGAGAAATGGAAATACGGGATCAAATAATTGTACCAATAATCTATATTAATTCCTTAAACACTAATGTAACTCGGCTTGTCTGAAGATAAGATAGATAAATAGAATAGATAATAGAATAGAAGATAAATAAATAAATAAATAAATATTATATTACATTATTACACAAATCGACCTAGTCCCACAGTAAGCTCAATTAAGGCTTGTGTTGCGGGTACTAGGCTATATAATAATATATAATGCTTAAATACAATTTATTTAAAAGTCAAACTCAAACATTTATTAATTCAACTAGGCTTCCTTCAGAAGCGCTTTTGCGCGCGGATCGCAAAGCAGTTTACAGGGTTAGAGCCGGCAAGAAACTACTAGCTATTGCACTTTTAAAAACATGTTTACTTCACATTTTAATTCTTTATTTTAACATAATTTTTATTGAAATCCTGATAGATAGAAAACAAGTACCACTAAATTCAAAACTTGCATAAAATAAAACAGAAGATAATATATTATGTGTAGATATATGTATAATATGCTAAAAAGAGTACGCTGGGCTAAGGCTATGGCAAAAAACAATCAACTAACCTAACAATCAAATACATAATAATATCTATACATATAATAAATCTGTAGAAGGGTCAATTCTGTACATTGAAAATATTGAAAAAATAAATAGCAGGGGGTGTTACTGGATTGATACCAAACCCAAATATGTGATTAAAAAATTTTTTATCTGTCTGTCTGTCTGTATTTGTGAAGACATCACGTGAAAACTAATGGTTCGATTTCGATGAAACTTGGTATAATTATACCTTATTATCCTGGGCGTAAAATAGGATACTTTTTATTCTGGAAAAATACGTAGAAAAAGAATTAATCTTAATTTTTCAGTTTTATCCATAGACGTTGTTCTGTAGAACCGCGAACACACGTTGCGTATTATTATAGGCCTAGCCGTATTTGGATTTTGGGTCCAATAGATATTTATAAGATGTCATTGTCAAAGTTACTCAAAATGTAGACCATCCACGCGAAGACCGACATCCGCGCGGACGGAGTCGCGGGCGGAAACTAGTCATCAATATAAAAACATAAATTTCGATTAATAAGTAAATAAAAACTCGTGGAGTATAGAATAAAAACTAGTAAACAAATGGTTAACAGTTAAGATCTAGTTCACAGAGGTTTTGCAAATGCGTCCGTAAAAAATAATAAAGATAAGATCTTAGTATTCTGGCGACAAAACAGCTTAAGAATGTAAACCTGAAACTTTGAGGGTACTAAGAAAAATGTATTCTATTTCGTTTAACGATTATGTCTTAAAACTATTGAAATTACTTGATCTGCTTCACTTCAAGATTTGACTAAAATAGGCACTTCGATCATAAATGAAACATAGCAACACATTATTTATAATAATGATAATAATATTATAAAGCTGAGTTTGTTTGTTTGAACACGCTAATCTTGGGAACTACTGGTCCGATTTTAAAAATTATTTCGGTGTTAGATGGCCTTTTTATCGAGGAAGGCTATAAGCTATATTATATCATTACGTTAAGACCAACAGGAGCGAAGCCACGCGGGTGAAACCGCGAAGCGCAGCTAGTATTAGTTAAAATAATTAAATCAATATGTTTAAAATAATTAATTTGCTTCACATGACTGTGTGGTGTATTCTGGATATCTACAAGCCAAGCAGTACATGTACATTATACTCGCAAAGCTAAGGTATAATATACTCCAATATCTTGCTGTTATAGCCATAAGAATAATAGCCATAAGAAGAAGCAAAATACCTTATCTATGTAGAGATACAGATGTATCTCTACATATGTATGTAACACAGATTGTCGACGTAGCCCATAAAGCTTCCGAGCTCAAATGGAACTGGGCTGGACATGTTTGCCGGATGTCCGAAGAGTTGTGGGCAAAAATCACCACTATGTGGATCCCCGACAATGGAAAAAGGCTGCTGAAAAATGGCGCGACGAACTGGACTCTCATTGCAAGGAATGGGCTAAAATTGCTCACAATAGGAAGACATGGACGAAGGGAAGAGAGGCCTTTGCCCAGCAGTGGGACAGCCATGGCTGAATAATAAAAAATAAATAAAATAATGTAGAGCTATAAAAATTTTATTTATTTATTTGTGGGACTTTAACTATCTTTAAATCTATTCTTAATATTATAAAGCTGAAGAGTTTGTTTGTTTGTTTGTCTTGGGAACTACTGGTCCGATTTGAAAAATTCTTTCGGTGTTAGATAGCCCATTTATCGAGGAAGGCTATAGGCTATACATCACCTCGCTAAGACCAACAGGAGCGGAGCACTGCGGGTAAAACCGCGGAGCACAGCTAGTTGATCTTATTTGGAAACGGGGAAGGTGTTGTTTATTGTTGTGTAGGTTGTTTTCCTATAATTATCCATATTATGGGGGCGAGCAAGTACCCTATACCTTGCAACCAGACTTAAATATCATTTTACTAGATTTCCACCCGCAGCTTCGCCCGCGCAGTCAAAGAAAAACCCGCATAGTTCCCGTTCCCGTGGGATTTCCGGGATAAAACCGGGATAAAATATTTCCCGGGATAAAAAGTAGCCTATGTCCTTTCTCGGATATCAAAATATCTCTATACCAAATTTCATGCAAATTGGTTCAGTAGTTAAGGCGTGATTGAGTAACAGACAGACAGACAGAGTTACTTTCGCATTTATAATATTAGTATGGATGATCCAGAAGGCGTTATAATAATTATAATTTGCTAATTTCAGATTGAAAAGCGCGGGAATAGTGTTAACTTCTATTCACTTGGCTTGTGTGTTCTGTACGCATCATTATTCAATTATCCCCTCGTCAGTGGGGCGCGGCCATCGTGGAATGTGCGCATCTGTGGGGCCACACTGTGGTTCATCCACAGACAGATCCAGGTGAAGCACACTAGTGCTTTTTAATCGCGATTTCTCTATTTTTTTATATGAAAAGTACTAGAAAACTTAAGAAATAATTAAACCTCATTAAATTTCCGACTATATAGTATTCATCATGTATGAAGTGAGCTATTAGTCCAGGAGGAATCGGCGCATGAGTACCGAAAACTATTCCACCTCAATTTTTTTACGTGATCCTCTTCAAATTGCCCTACTGATGATATAAATGCATGTTGCCATGGGGCAACCCGGTGCCATATTGTTTAAACCGAAATTGTTTAAACAATTGCAAGGAATTGTTATTTTTCAACCGGACAAATTTTTTTTATATTTTTTATCGAAATACCAATAAAAAAGGTCCAATTACTTTTCACGATAAAGTTAATATTTTCAAAGATATGAATTTTTTAAGGTTTGAAAAATCTCAAATTTGGGTACTTTCGACCCATGAAAAATATATTTAAAAAAAAAATAATATATAAGTAATATTTTTTTTTCAATTCTCTATACAATAGTTAATAATATTGTTAATAGAGATTTAAGAAAATTTCATTGTTTATATCTGTTTTTTAATTGTTAACTTCGCGCGCTTAACTTTAATTATCCCCTATATAAAACATTAGATTTTACGAATTTCGGCTACAAATTAGAGAATGGTACTTTGCTACCTTTATTTATGAATAAAAGCCCATTCCCAACTAATCTTAAAAAACCGTGTAATTGTAAGAAAGCCTGTAAAACCAAAGCTTGTTATTGTAAAAAAAATAATATAAGTTGCATACTTCTATGTGGTTGTGATTCAGAAGACTGTAAGAATATAATATATAAAAATAATATTGATAATAAATAAATACTTATTTTTAAATCTTGTTTTATTATTTCATACTTCTCCATCTATAACTTTCGTTTGAAGAAGTTATTCAATGTAATTAATAAGGTAAAAGACCTAGTTATTGACACTTTAAATTTTATTTTAGTTAAAAAAAAAACAAATCAATTCTAATAAATTAATAAATATAATTTTTGAATTAAAAATTTTAAGATCTTTGGTTTTTTGAGAACATTTCATTCTTTTAATTAAAATCAAATTGCGAGTGTCAAACAACTAGGCCAGTGTCAATAACTGGGTCTTTTACCTTACTTTCTGTTTCAATAACAAAAAAGTAATATAAACTGACAAAAAAGTAATTTTAATTACATGTTTCAATTTATGCTTAAATAACTTTAAAAAAATTGATTTCAGAAAAAAATATATAAGAAACAAATTGTAGACAATTTAATTATTAATAAGATTGCTCTCTTTAGAAATCTTGATAAAGTTGATAGTTTTTAAGATAAATGATAAATAATGATTCAAGACACAGAGGCCGATGCAGCGCATGAGTAAGAGAGAGACGGCGATACTTAAAGGTAAGCGGCGCGTACTTGTGAGCGCGCGAAGTTAACAATTAAAAAACAGATATAAACAATGAAATTTTCTTAAATCTCTATTAACAATATTATTAACTATTGTATAGAGAATTGAAAAAAAAATATTACTTATATATTATTTTTTTTTTAAATATATTTTTCATGGGTCGAAAGTACCCAAATTTGAGATTTTTCAAACCTTAAAAAATTCATATCTTTGAAAATATTAACTTTATCGTGAAAAGTAATTGGACCTTTTTTATTGGTATTTCGATAAAAAATATAAAAAAAATTTGTCCGGTTGAAAAATAACAATTCCTTGCAATTGTTTAAACAATTTCGGTTTAAACAATATGGCACCGGGTTGCCCCATGGCAACATGCATTTATATCATCAGTAGGGCAATTTGAAGAGGATCACGTAAAAAAATTGAGGTGGAATAGTTTTCGGTACTCATGCGCCGATTCCTCCTGGACTATATAAAAATAAGCTTTAATTGATGGTCAAAAATGTAGTACTGTCATGTCAACTAATTTTGATTATTTTATAAAAATGAAACATTTTTCAAACGAAATTTAGTTTAATTATGAAACCTTACATATATTCCTAATAATATAGCTAAAAATCTCATACACCATGCGTACATATTTTTCTACAAAACATGTTCAAAAGTTAGTGGACTGAAGTGCCGTGTTTTTGACAGCATAAAAACCGTTAGTAAACCGACCAAATAGGCAAGTCATGTGATTCTATAGGTAGCTCTTTCTATTCTGTATATACCACGGTAGGTTAGAGGGAACTAGAATGATTTTTAATAAGATTTTAGAGACGATTTGTATTTGGTCACGAAGTAACCACACTGTGGCCCCCACACAGATCCTCAAAAGTTTACACCTGCCACTGTGTGGTTCCTCCACTGATGAGGGGTTATACATCTTATAATTCATTACACTTTCATCTCATCTGAACGCAAGTCTCATAATCTCGTGGCAAATTAAGTCTGATCAAATTCAAACATTTATTCAAGTAGGCCTCTTGAATTGTCGCACTTTTCTACGTCCGTTTCAGAAGCTGTTTGTTAACCGATTTCATAAAGGAGGATGTTCTCAATCCGACTGTATTTTTTGTTTGGCTTCGTTACCTCAGAATTTTTGAAGATTCTGTTTGAAGTGAAACTTCTTTAGGCGCGTCGAGAGGAAAATTTCAAAATCGTGTCGTGGCATTACCGTCATGTCATGGAGTAAGGCGACGATTTTGCTATCTTTGGATCTTGTCAAAGAAGTTTCACTTCTGACACGACGTGTGCTCGGCTTTTTTTTTTTTTTTTTTGTGTGGTGTCTCTCAATTTTAGCCAGAAGGGCTTCTACATTTTAACGCGGACGCGGGGGTGAACTGAAGGTTCACCCTGGTAGCGACATGCACAAGGGCGTCCCCCCTTGACGGGGACCACGAACCTCGGCTTGAGCTGTCGCTTGAGTGGAGGAGGCCAGAAGGGCCCTAATCGGACGGGGTGTGCTCGGCACACACACGCTTTTGTATGTGCCTTCAGTAGCTTTTACTAACATACAAAAACACAAATCTTTCCTGCTATTATTAGTTTAGATAGCCTCCGTCCCATAAAGTAATTTTTAATAAATTATGGGTCATACTTGAAAGTCATACGCATACTATAATATACTAGCTTTCCGCCCGCGGCTTCGCCCGCGTTTTCAAAGAAAAACCCGTTCCCGTAGGATTTCCGGGATAAAACCTATCCTATGTCCTTTCTCGAGTATCAAAATATCTCTATACCAAATTTCATACAAATTGGTTCAGTAGTTAAGGCGTGATTGAGTAACAGACAGACAGACAGAGTTACTTTCGCATTTATAATATTAGTATGGATTACAAACACGGTAATTAAATATCGTAATGTCTGTCACGCTGGTCCTGAGGTAATAATTTTAGATTCATATTAATTCTTATAATTATTTGAGCGGTCACCTTTTTTAATACGGCGTTGTTATTTAAATAAAGATCAACAGACTATTCAAAGAAAATCTCTATTATGTAGTTTTTGTTGATGTTGTAATGTTCTTATGAAACTTGTACTATTTTCATTTAGTACTTAGCCATTATATTATTTTTAGCTGTTTTCTCTTAAAATACAACGTTTTCGTGTTAAACCCTTTCTTTGACACCATTTGTAACAAACATAACAGTTATTATTACACCAGTATATTTACCACGTGAATTTAGGTCAACAGTGGTCAGAATTTTATTCATTACTTACGTTACTTTGCAATTTTTACACTTATATTGCCTTGTTGCTGCTAAATAACAGAAAAAATTATAACAACTTATACAATACTAGCTTTCCACCCGCAGCTTCGCCCGCGCAGTCAAAGAAAAACCCGCTTAGTTCCCGTTCCCGTGGGATTTCCGGGATAAAACCGATCCTATTTCCCGGGGTAAAAAGTAGCCTATGTCCTTTCTCGGATATCAACATATCTCCATACCAAATTTCATGCAAATTGGTTCAGTAGTTAAGGCGTGATTGAGTAACAGACAGACAGACAGAGTTACTTTCGCATTTATAATATTAGCACAGACTGCACAGTATTACCATATTTCTATTGTAATACTGTGATATTAGTATGGATTAATTGATAAACAGATGGTTAAGCAGTTTATTCAAAGAATACAAAAACAATAAACGTATTTTACCAGAAATGCGTTCTTTCTGACATTTGGCCTATTATAGGTAATCTATATCGTCTTTTATTTTAATTTATTTTAATGTAATGGTGGTATGAGTTTGACTTTAGATCGGTTTCACTAGATTCAGTTGAACAGTATGAAATAAGTTACTGGTTTAGGAATTTCTCTTCAACTTAATTTAAATTAAATTTATTAATTTCCCTTTTTACTCAAAAAGTAAAACCAAAAAGTAATACCTCTCTTTATATAGATACTTATTGTTTAAATAAGAATAATTTAAGCACTTCAAAATCAATGTACTTTTTCCACCTAACTGTTATCTTTAAAGCCGGTTCACAGTTTCGAAATTTTAAACTCAATTAACAAAAGTGTTGTAACTGCATCATTAATCTTCATAATCTAGTATTGATTTACTACCCGCACCTTGTTTAATTAATCAAAACATTCATTCATATTTTCAAGCATTTTTATTAGATGCTACAGTAGTTTATTATTTCGTTTTGAAATGTTTATTAGCGTTCCGTACCCAAAGGGTAAAACGGCACCCTATTACTAAGCCTCTGCTGTCTGTCTCCAGGCTGTATCTCATAAACCGTGATAGCTAGAAAGCTGAAATTTAAAGAAATTGGAGAATTATTATAAAAAAGGATTCCGTTCCTGGCCGCAAAGTTTTTCTTTTTAAATATACGCCTAATGAATAAGGTGCCAATCAATCAAAGAGGTTCATAATTTTCAATTCAGAGGTTTTATAATCACGGTGACTTTGCGTATAATATTTTGATCTTGATTGCCAAAATGCATTTCTGATAAAATCTGCTATTTGAGTGGTAATAAGGAAACGGCATTATGTTTATATTTTTGTATTAACAAAAAAACTTGTTCACTTTGTCACAGGGTAGATTGAGAAAGGAATAGAACTTTGATGCATTTTTGGCAAAGCGAAAAAGTACACTTATTTTTTAATTAAAACTTCGTAATACGAAGGTAATTGAATATTTTCATTCGTCTTTTTTATATTTTTGAAGTGAAACATCTTTAGGCGCCTTGAGAGTACAATTTCCACATAGCAACACAGTCACGTCATGACGTGGAGTAAGGCGACGATTTTAGTATCTTTGAATCTTGCCAGAAGTTGCACTTCTGACACGTGTTCGGCACACACGCTTTTCTTTTAACTTTTTTCAAATTATATTATAGTTGGCTCGATCAAATTGCGGTTTTTATATAAATCTGTTATACTTTTTTACGTTTTCCTAAGATTTGATTTTCATTGATGATAATTAATTTAAATTTAGATTTATTTTAATGGCTTGTATACTTTTTTATCACAGATAATTTTATTGTTATTTAAAATTGTACTTTCCTATTTTTTTATTTATAAGTAGGTTGAAAGTAGTTTCTTATTGAATTCTCTTACCTTTTAATAAATCTAATTAATCCCAATTAAATCATAATTGATTTTGGGTACCAGGCGCGCATAACAGCTTAGCAGCTTCGCGTCGTTTGAAAACGCTTAGAAAACTGAGCGCTGGCATCGGTCCTCATTAACCCACATGCTGGTCAGTGAAAGATGGAAACTAACATAGGTGGTATAATAATGTGAGGAGGTACTGCCTCGGGTCCAGTTGGCACCGCGGCGCCGCCGGGTTCAGACGTGTGCTGTGTTTGTTAAGTGTTTGTGTGGACGTGCGCTCGGGAATATTTTGAGTAAGTTTTTGATGGGTTTTAAAATTGTAATAGGAAAAAACGGATGTTATTTTTTTTGTAGGATCAGTAAAAAGTTAATTTTTTGGATTTGAAGGAATCTTATAGATCAAAAATATTTTGGGTAAAAAGTAAGAAAATAATAATTAAGTACTTAGTTTTTTCGATGATATGATAAAGTTTTTTGTTACTGCATGGTAAGAAAACGCCTATTATAAAATGGAATAAAAAAGTTTATCAGAAGTCTTTATAAGTAGGTACAGGGATAAGCTCTTAGCACTATCTTAAAATATTCTATTCAATTTATCGACACAATAAAACTTGGAATGTAGTTACTTTCTTTGTTGACATTACAAATTAATGGCGTCATAAACAAAATTTAAAAAAGGAATATTAGCTTATGAAATATACTTCGCTTGCTCGGAAATACACATGCAAAATTTTCAAAAAAGAAGAAGGTTCTTAATTCGATTATATTTTTTTTGGGTTTGTTACCACAGAACTTTTGATAGGGTGAACCGATTTTGATGATTCCTTTTATACATGAAAGCTGATGCCTTCCAGATGGTACCATATTTTTTTTTCTACCTAGTTCTGACAATTGAAGGTGGAACTTTGCTTTCTTTTTCAACATAAATAATAATTAAAAAATGTAATTCAATTAAAAAGGATACGGTTGACTTTACTTCGAAGATATTTATAGATACAAAGTATAAAGTTTCGCAAAAAGAAAAATTAAACCGTGCAAATACGCGGAAGTTCAATAAATGTTTATATATTGAATTTATAGACCGTGTTTATTGAACTGACAACCTGTTTGTTTAACCACTGCGATATAAGATATTATAGCTCACTATATAACAGAAGATTAAATCTTAAATGGTGTACCTAAATAGTTTACGCCATTTAAGATCTAGATAATAAAAGTTTTATGAATCTTAAAATCTAAAAACGATGTGAAGTGATAGTGTAGTAAAGTTTAAAAACATATTATAAAATAACTATTTTTAAATGTATGAATTTTCGTTGAAGTTTAGAGTTCGTTAAATTTTTTTGTTGCGAAATAAAATGCTGGACTTGTCCAAAATAATTATATACTATTCATTACTAAACTATTTATAGTTTTTTCGAAAAAAAAATGAGAAGAGATCTTAATTATTTTACAATAAATACATTCTTACTATAACCCAAA
>CAJQZN010041858.1:0-14707 GCA_907164685.1 Colias eurytheme | reverse complement strand
GAACATACTGGGTAATTTTATCTTTCTTGCCATTTCATTCTTTTTTTTATTCCATTCAAAGATCTAACGATAGTAAATGTTACCATACTGAATTGGCCTATCTTTCAGCTTAGCACACAAAAAAAATCAAGCATCTTCCGCAATCATTGACGTCAGCATGAGTGAAAATATCATCGTACTCGGCGATAGGTGAAAAATTGAAAAAATCGTCATAACTCCGAAAATACGAAAAATCGCATTACATACATGGGGGTGATTCGGATAGCCCTCTAGGTCCTCTACCTCTCAGCTTCCGTTCATCACTACTTTTTGGTACACCCTGTATAAAAAAATATACATTTACCATATCATTTAAGGTGATCACTATGGTCAAAACCGAAAAACACCTTATACATATTGAATTTTGTTGAGGAAACTGTTGGTACGATTGTCTTAAAAAAAATATATGTGATACTCAAGGATATAATTAACAAAGTGTATTGTTTACTTTTCAGTTTAGAACGGCCTAAACATAAAAAAAATACATACAAATCAACCCCTTTTTGAACATAAAACGCATTTTGTTAGGAAAACGGCTACATATTTATACATGAAATTTATACCAAAAAATATGTTATGATATTTGTAACAATTTGTATTGATTGTTTTTTCAATTTTCATTATTATCGTTAAATTATCAAGAAAAAACTCGAATTTATAATAAAACCCACATAAAACCTCACCTCTATTGCATATTTTCGACGAAATTTGACGGTGTCAGTTCGACTCGGACGGGGGACTGTACGTGCGGTTTTTTTTGCAAAATAACGCTAAAATTCACCGAATTGAATGTTTTGTTAAATTAAACCAGATTGTAATAGGTATTTACATGAGCAGTTCATGAAATGAAAGTTAAAAATAGGTATGTAAAGATATAAAAATCTGTTTGTAAATTATAGTCCTTTTCATTTAGGATGATTCCTGTGACACTTCATCGTGTTCCGAATTACGTACTTTATGTTTAAAAAGTCAAAATAATTTTAGTGCATAATATTTTTATTTTATGGCGGCATTATTACCAAAAATATAAAAATGAAACATCTTAAGCTTATAAATCAAAAACAGTATTGTTTAGTTTATTATAATGAAAAATAAAATAAAATAACACAAAAATATAATTCCTACGCAATTCGTGTACATGAAATGGATCGTTGAAAAATCATAGAGTTGGAAAATCATTTAATCGGCGCCCATCTTGTGATCGTTTGTCAATCGAGTCAATCGTCTGTACGAGTACGTTAGCCTTGTATACAAGTTGCATTTTTATATTGATACTTTACGTGGTATTCTGTTATTTTTACTAATTGTTATTGTTGACTTTTTGTTGCTGTTGCTTGCTAAGTTTACTTAGTTAATTGTTGGCGAAATGCCGAAAAAACTAATTTTGGTACTTTATTCAAATCGATTTCATTTCCATATAGAATATTATCGATTATCGGAAACAATTGATATGATTTCAGTAACCGACATCTCTACACGTGTCAAAAATCGATGTGTCACAGAACTCATCTTAGGTGGAAAGGACTATAGTTTTGTTTTTGAAAGGCGTCATTGAATAATATCCAGTGTTGATAATTTTTGACAGTAAAATATTATCAGAAAACACATACCTATAAAACAGTAACCAGACTTTCCCTGTGCCTTGAATATTTTTTAAAAAAGATTAATTGATGTTCTATCGTATATTTTAAGGGTCCAAAACAATCCAAAGCCGGGAGATACTGACACAAAATTTTGGGTCATTTGTAACAGGATGCCGCGGCCGGTTCTACAGTGGTCTTACTTAGTACGCAATGACAAAAAGAAAAATCATGGTCAGAACAGTGGTACCGGCAGACTAGTCGCGTGGGCGTTAGTCGAACTCGTCGGATAATTAATAACGGAAGGCAAACGATTTGTAACACAAAAATTTTAGGATTTACCGATAGCCCATAAAAAAGAAGTAGGCGGTAGTTTCATGCCATACTTTTCCGGTGTAATTTACAGCCCACAATACCGACGTGAATGCGTTGATTTAAAAAAAAAATTCAACCATTTGTACCAGGCTAATTTTTGCACAGGTAATCATCGTCCAGTAGCCATGTACGAAAATCGCCATGCCATACTTTTCAGACAGTTCCAAATGGTCGCCATACCGCCGAAAATCAGCAATTTTGTTTATATTGTATAAAATCATTTAATTTTATATTATTGTATAAAGTCGTAGGAAAGTCAAAACTGACATAAACGTATAGCAACATTTTTAGCCGACGCCATTATAGGCCGAAATTCTCAATTCAACTGAATTTTTTGTTGGTTCCGTTACCTCCGCACTTTTAACTGGGTGAACCGATGATTTCTTCTACACTAATATTATAAAGAGGAAAACTTTGTTTGTTTGTTTGTTTGATTGTAATGAATAGGCTCATAAACTACTGGACCGATTTTAAAAATTCTTTCACCATTCAAAAGCTACATTATCCACGAGTAATATAGGATAGGTTTTATCCCGGAAATTCCACGGGAACGGGAACTATGCGAGTTTTTCTTTGAAACCGCGGGCGGAGCCGCCGGCGGAAAGCTAGTGATTCATAAAAATATAAATTATCTTCTTATATATAAAAATGAATCGCAAAATGTGTTGGTAAGCGCATAACTCGAGAACGGCTGAACCGATTTCGATAATTCTTTTTTTATTATATTCCTTGAAGTACGAGGATGGTTATTATGTAGAGAAAACGTAAACATGTACCACGGGCGAAGCCGGGGCGGACCGCTAGTATAACAATAATTCCTTTGCAGTGACTCTCCGAGGAATAAAGAAATAGATTCGTGTTACAAATTTTAAAATCATACATAGAACATTTCCATCGACAAGGTTTTCTGGTATTTTTAATCTACCGCCTGACAACTTAACCTCCCCTCCAGTTGGTTAGTTGACAGTCGATCGCTTACATTTTTTGAAGAGACGATCAGCGAGCCAATTGATCTTAAACAGCCGACCAGTGCGGTCTATAAGTGCCATAGCCGTGCCTTGTGATTTATGTAAGACTAGCTTTCCGCCTGCGGCTTCGCCCGCGTTTTCAAAAAAAACCCGCATAGTTCCCGTTCCCGTGGGATTTCCGGGATAAAACCTAGCCTATGTCACTCAGAAATGATGTAGCTTTCCAACAGTGAAAGAATTTTTCAAATCTGCCAAGTAGTTTCGGAGCCTATTCAATTCATACAAACAAACAAACAAACAAAAAATCAAACCTTTCCTCTTTATAATATTTGTATAGACTAGCTTTCCGCCCCCGGCTTCGCCCGCGCAGTCAAAGAAAAGCCCTCATAGTTCCCGTGGGATTTCCGGGATAAAACCTATCCAAAGTCCCGGGGTAAAAAGTGGCCTATGTCCTTTCTCGGGTATCAAAATATCTCCATACCAAATTTTATGCAAATTGGTTCAGTAGCTTAGGCGTGATTGAGTAACAGACAGACAGACAGAGTTCGCATTTATAATATTAGTATGGATTTAAGAAAACTATCAAGTGAATGTACCAAGTGAAGGAATAATAAAATATGAATTGTCACGAAGGCGTTTTTATTCTACAACCTAACATTCAAATTAGGATTTAAAAAATTAACCCCGAACTAACTACAAAATACATAACAAGTCGAAAAAAACGCGATTTCTTGTCCGTTCCCCTATTTTTTTTCGGTGTGTGTAGGTTGCATGCATAATATATTCCTACTAGGTATGAAGAGATATACAGAGAACGCTAAATACATTTGCCTGGTCACCATTACCATTCGATACACCATGACATGGTAGAGGCCGTTCTATAGAATTACGTCAAATAATGTACTCCATCTTTTATATCTCTGTAGGTGAGATGTTCTCCACCCTAGCCATCATCAGGTCTCCAGAATATAGTAGAGTCCGTGTTGAATAAAATTAATTTCTAAATCGGTGTTTTCTTAACTGTTCCCCACTCTAGAACTTATAATTACTTGCTTAGTCATCTTAAGGTCTCCAGAATGGGTCATGTAGTAGAGACTTTGCTTATAACGGTTAATGTTGAAAGATGAGTCTTCCTACATTACATTTTCAACATACATAGTACACAATATTTACTATTCATAAATGTAATATGTTACTGCCTCTCAGAGAAAACATAAATTAGGTAGAAACCACTAACACATTACGATACAATACGATACAGTATACAATTCCATAATCTTTGGTCACTTTTACTTCAACAACGATGTATATTTATAGAGGGCGGTTAAAAAAACAAATTCAAATGTAGTGACAGAATCATGAAGGTCGTTGAACCATGTAATTGCCTTAAAATGTTATGCAAATTATAATTGTCAGACGTGACACAAGAGTTCAAGGCAATGCTTTTTATGCTTGTTTTTTCTTTAAGTTAATAAGCAGTAACACAGTACAATTTATGCAATATTTTTATTATACAGTCTAGTCAGTCAGTAATATTTGGAAACAGACCATTGTACTAATCTGCTGGATTGTCTGGTTAATTTCCCCTACATATACAGGGTGTCCCACTGTTGGTATACTAAGCTCAAAGGAGGTTATAGTTTTGCATACGCTGAGTACGTAAAAAATAATTAAAAAATTCCAGACGCATTTTTTTTTCAAATAGATGAATTCTTAAAACTCTATGTGTACACCCATAACAAGCGAGCCGCCCAACTTTGCCACCAGCACGTGAGCTATCGTTTAAGATTATGTTTTCATAGATAAAATGCTCATATTAGAGTGCCGGCTGCGCGAAGCTAGAGAAGAAAACATGGATTTTCAGGAAACATTTAGCAAAAAATTTTGGACGTAATTTTTTTTAAAAGTATTTTTTACGTGATCAGTGTATGCAAAACTACAAGTTCCTTCGCGCTTAGTACACCCTGTATTATTAAGATGTCTCTATAATTAAAACGAAACACCAAATGTGTTGCTACATGTAAAACTCTAGAAAAGCTAGATAAATATGACAAATTGGTAATTCGCAAAATCCGCGTTGTTCGCATTATTCCCGCGTCTTTTCGAATCCTACCTCGGTATCTGTACTTTAAAAATTTCACATTTTCAATGCTATAAAAATAATTATGTATATCAAAGTCATAGTATACATTATTTCACATCACTTTACACTAACCTGAACAATAGTAGGTGTATTCCCGCTGCTAACGAGGTATCTAGGGTTGTCCCACACTCTGTCCCTGACTGTACAAGTGAAGCCCGCCTCGATAGCTTTGCGGAGGGACACCATGTCTTGTGGTGACGGAGATTTAAATGGGTATGGCTTTTCTCCCATGAGAGCTGAAATTATAAAACACTAGGTTTCAGCCCGCGGCTTCGCCCGCGCAGTCAAAGAAAAACCCGCATAGTTCCCGTTCCCGTGGGATTTCCGGGATTGCGTCATTTTCCCGGGATAAAAAGTAGCCTATGTCCTTTCTCGGGTATCAAAATATCTCCATACCAAATTTCAAATTGGTTCAGTAGTTAAAAATATTATATAAAATATTATAGGACATTATTACACAAATCGACCTAGTCCCACAGTAAGCTCAATTAAGGCTTGTGTTGTGGGTACTAGGCGACGATAAATATAATATTTAATATTTAATAAATACATATATAGATAATAACACCCAGACCCAAGAACAAATAATTGAGTTCATCACACAAATATTTGCCCTGACCGGGGATCGAACCCGGGACCGTCGGCTCAGTAGGCAGTTACTTGACCACTGCGCCAACCGCGTCGTCAAAGTTTAGGCGTGATTGAGTAACAGACAGACAGACAGAGTTACTTTCGCATTTATAATATTAGTATGGATAGATACCTTTAAAATAATGTGTTACATAAAGTTTGCCTTGTTATTATATCATATTCGGAAATAAAACTATTCAAGTATACATGGTTAATAGTGACTTACATAAAGCGTCCTTTGTAATTTGTAATTAGATTACATTTGTACAAAATTATGTAGAATGAAACAAATAATACAAATTTATGCATTATGCAACATGTAGCTAGTGAGTGTGCTTTTTGAGAATTTCTAAATACATTTATGGTTTTAAAAGGGGTGTTATGATATTATTTGATGATAATTTAATGATGTAATTATCAAAATTCACAAGTTTATTGTCTTTAAACTGTAAACCCATGACAAAAAATGTATAGAAATTAGAAATAATGATTATAGTAATATGACATTTTGAATACTATATAACATGCATATAACATATAGTAAATCTTTATAATTATATACAAAAACAAGTGTAGACTCAATAATATGAAATTCTCAAGTAACAAAGAGATAAGGGGGCATTGCTCAGTTGTGAGTTATAAAGTTATCACATGGAATGTGCATGTGTTAGACATGTTAACTGATAGTACTAATTGGAATGCATTAATTTTCACTTTGCTTAAGCAATGTTTAAAAAAAGGAGTAGTTTAATTTAAAAATGTTACTCGTGTAAAATCAAAACTCGAAAATACTATGTTAAAAAGTATTTCATGAATAGTTTCATTTTGCACCTTTACAACAAAAAAAATATTATTATTCCTATTATCATAAAAAATGTCTAGACTTGTCTATCAATTTGAATTGAAATCTCAGGTACATAATTTATATATCACATTCATAATGTTCAAATGCTGTATAATCAACATAGTTATACAGTCAAAATCTGTTATAACGACATCAAAGGGACTAGTCATATTGAGTCGTAAAAACCGATAGTTGTAACAACCGGATTTGAATTTTCTCCCTTTCTTTCCAAACGGTTAAAATTGTCGAGTGTGATACACTATATTCTTTTGCCCGGTAGCTTTGAAATAATACGCGATTTTTCTTCGATATTGATTTGTTTTCTTTTTTGCGACATGTTACAATTTTCACAGTTAACTCAACAATATGTTTTGGTGTGCCTTGTGAAAAGATAAGTAACAAACTGACTTAAGAGAAAGAGATATGCTTTGTTTCTAAGAATTACAAAAGACCCTAAACTTTGATTACTTTTACGATAATAGCCATTGACTATTATACCGTGCCAGATGTGGATACAGTTACCTATTCAAATTGTTTACAATACAGCAGAGCCGGTCGTTCTACAGATATAATACTCCGAAAATATTAAACAAATGTGGTCGCTTAATGCGGTATGTCGTAGTAAACAATGTTGTAAAAACCAATGTTTTCGATAAGGCGGTCATATAACATTCAGCCAGGACCTTTGATTTTGGTCAATTTAACCGGTATGTTGTTCTTAACGATGTCGCCATAAACGGTTTTGACTGTAGTTTCAATTTAAAATCATCAATCAAAACTGAGTACTTTTCGAGTTCAATTGTTGCTAACACACAAAAATCTTTTCTCTTCATAAACTATACTATTAATGTGAATAACAAAATGTGTTGGTAAGCGCATAACTTGAGAACAGCTTAACCATTTTTTTTACTTCTTTTTTTATAATATTCCTTGAAGTACGAGGATGGTTTTTATGGAGAGAAAATGTAAGCATGTACCACAGATGAAGCTGGGCCGACCACTAGTATTCACATAAAATTATAGACAGGTAATATGACTTACAGTTCCCATTTCCTTCATGAGTTTCAGTAGATTCGGCTCCTCGTAAAGCGAAAGACACAGCATCTTGATGATTTCTGAACACTTTGAACCTCGCAGATTTGTACCTTTTTACTAATTCTAACGCTTCTGATCTATTTTTGTACACATGCAGAGCCTCTGTAGGGAAAATTTATTTTAATAAAATTTTGTTTTTTGTGCAAAATACCTTTTTAATGTAGGATTAAATTCAATCAAAAAGTTGGGATAATCATTAGATTGTTCATAAATGTTATTTTATTCATTATTTTTATGCATGTTGCTTTCATCAATCATTAATATTATTACATTGTACCAATATTTTATTATCTAAATGTATGTGTATATGTATGTATAAAAAAAACATATTGACTATGCAAACATAACACTTTTTCAGAATGTGTACATATACATATTTTTGCAAAGTTTAAAAGCATACATTTTTCACAATATAATGTGTGACCATCAACATTCGTAATCACTTCCTGAACATCTATTTACGTATGATAGTATTTTTATCGCAAGGTGAAAATATGCCTATGGCCTACTTCTTTGCAAATGATAAGATAATGTACCTATAATACAAAGAAATTTATAATATTTACCTTCATCAGGACCTTTCTTAATTTCGCAAGGTATATACACTCCATAGTATGTAACAGGAGGATCAGGAGATGCAGGACTATCTGGCGTGCTGTGCCTTTTGCTCAACGCATCTAAACGTAGAAGTCGACTAAATAAACCAATCGCCCCATCTTTCTTGTCAGGAGATATACATATATCCTCCTTTACGCCACCGATGTCCTTGTTACATTCCGGGATTAGCACAGCCTTCGACATTTCACGACAACTGAAAATAATAAACACAAAATGTTTTGTTTGTGACGCAAACGATTTCTAACGTTTATTTTTAAAACTCAGTTTAAATTACCTTATCGTAGATTAATGTCATAAAAACATACTCCTGGCTTGCTATTAATGCATATTTTATCAGCACATATTACACAAATTCTACATAAATATGAATAAAATTGGTATTCAATTGCAACATAAAATTATTGAAATAATTGAAATCGAACGATGCGATGACGCGGTTGACGTTTCTTTTGACGTAGTAAAAATAACACAGATAAAAAATGTTGGGTTGCAAGCGGAAAAAAGAAATCTGCTCATTTTGCGAATTATTTTGATTTTTTTTTTCAGTCAGATTACAAAGGAATTATGCCACGGTAAATAACTAAAAGTTTAAAAATATATAACCGATGGTTCATGTTTATCTCCAAATTTTAATAAGAAACAAAAATTTAATATGAGATGTTTCTAGCCATAATAGCCAATAAGTGACAAAATACAAGTTAACAGTTTCTAAAAATTTAAATTAGTACATATTATGAATGATTTTTGTACCCACAAACCACTTTTGGTATTAAACAGTAAATTGTGTAAATAAATACATCAAAAAAAATGATTACAGTATTTTATTGTATTGAAAATAAAATAAAAAATGCAAAATATTATTCTACACTTTTTATTAATGTTTATGCTTCCCTTTCTTCTTAGAATTATTTTTAACTTCAGGAATGGAATCTAAAACCTTTTCAACAGATAATTTGTACAAGTTTGCATTTATTATCCGAAGCTTAGCTATTTCTTCTTCTAAAGAAGCTGTTTGCTCATTAGTTTTACAATCTACTTGTTTTCTTATACCATTATCCTCGCTTATTACTTCCTCAATAATATTTAATGGCCAAAAATTTATTTTCTTGTCAACCAAAACTTCAATTTCATTGATATCATCACTATCTTTCTCCAATGTCCTTTCTAAGCTGTGTAGAATAATGTGTGGGGAAAATTCTTGTTTGTATATGGCTTCTAAATTTGTAGTAAAGAAGGCGTTTGTAATACATCCTTTGTGCCTAATAGTTCGGATGGGCTGCCTGCTCTTAATATGCCATAAGATGACTTGCTCATCATTTCCACCTGACATCAAAATCTCCCCATTTAAGGATACAGAAAGGCAAGTCACAGCTTTAGTGTGGGAAGAAAAGATAAGTGTTTTATCTACATCACTGACTAGTACATCTCTATTACGGGGAGGATTTGTTAGGCTAAATTGAAATATTTTTCCCTCTGTACTTCCAACAAATATGTTCAGCTCCAATACATCAAATGCAATTGAAGATAATGGTTCGTCAAAAATGAGGTTTAAGAGCAGTTCTCCTGAAGATAAATCATAAATCTTACAAGTTCTGTCACTTGATACAGTGCATAGCCGTCCATGTATACCAGTTTTGCTAATACACATATCTGTGACTGGTAAAGAATGGTCTGAGAAAATATAAACTGGATCATGTTGTCCAGCCGTGGACTGGGTTACTAGTTCAATTTCTGGATTGGCCGCAACTGTTGCTAGTGCCCAAACCATAACCATACCATCCTCTGCTGAAGATATGAAAAAGCGACCGTCTGGAGTAAACTTCAAGTGATTTACTTTTTGATAGTGTCTGTTTATAATAGTCAATAAGTTTCCTGATGATATTTGCCACAAATAAATTTTCTCATCTATACCTGCGACGCAGTACGAGCCATCAGGCGCTACGGCAAACGCGCTTGCCTTTCCAGGCAGAATAAATCTCATGTCTTGAATAGTTTGTTGAGAATTTAAGGGCCATACGTGCAAAATAGGTTTTGTTCGCTCAACAGCTGACAAATAGTCTTTTCCAATGAATGACAAGGTTCTAGATTCTGCAGTACCACCGCCTCGATAGATCATTAAATTTGTACCGGTATTCGCATCCCAAACACAACATGTCCATAAAGTATTATTTGAATCACTCGTCACTAATACTTCTAGCAAATTAGACATTTTGAAATAAGTTCTATAAAGTACTACAACTGGAATAATTTAAATAGCATTGGTTACATGAAATAAATGAATTTTTAGTTAAATAACATGTGGAACGTGCATGTTCCTATATTTTGGAATTATCACATTGACATATGACATTGACATAAATGACATCTGATAATGAGCGCGTAACGCATTTCTGACGACGAGACGTTTAAAAATTATTTTCCAATGGCCCCATTGTGAATTTAAAATTATTAATTATTAAAATTTGATTAGTCAGTGAAATTTAAATAATTAGCTAGTATTAAAAATCCAAATTTTGCACTAAATTTATTAAAATATTTTCTTGGTAAAATATAATATGAGAGCTCAATATTTTATAAGCTGTACTGTACACCATAAAATATATTAATCTGTGTAATAATATAGTCTGTGTCACAACAAATATATCCGGATATTTCATCCAATCAGAAGCCTCGGAGTGAATTTTCTTCTAAATCTTCTGATACTATTGGTCATTATATTACTTGCTCTGTGCTATTGGTTTGAAGAAATTTGAAACATTTTGTTTGACGTGCGGATTATTAATTGTGAAATTTCGGAAACTATACAATAATTAAATAAATTTGTGTTTTTCTGTGATCAACAACATAGTCATCATGTTTAAAAAGTAAGTATTTTTGTTGATACCATTGTAACTATTGACTTCCATGATTTCTTTTCAACATAATATAGGTTAGAACATGAAACAATATTAATTTTAGTGACGTAACTTGTAATGCCATATTAACCAATGAGAAACCAGTATTCATTATTGATAGTGACGTTTACATCGTCTAGTAGGGTTGTACCCGTTGTACCTGCATATTTCGTAAATCGTTTTTTTACTCACCAAAAAAACTCGAACGATGCTATTGTTTTTTTTGAAGTGAAACTTCTTTAGCGGGGTTGGAAAAAAATTTAGTGTAACATTTTTTCATTACGCGTGACATTTTTTCGCTACGCGCCATCTTTTTCTTATCCCTACCACGCGTGATTCGACGTATTTCTGTAAAAGTTGCATATAGTAAATTATTTTTTGAAAAATAAGGTCATAAAGAAGTTTCATTTCTTACGTGTGTACACTAGTACACGCACACATTTTTATTTTTTTAAGTTGACACCTTTGTGATAAAATATGCAATGAACGTTTAAGGTTTAAACCCATTGAACCCCGAACGGCCCGATCGGTCCACGACACAATCGATTTTCTATTGTGTCTGTGGTTCCGGGACCTGAGTTATTGTGGATATTTTAAGTTATTTATTACCATAATCGTTGGTGTTTTTAAAGATATCGTATTTGTAAACAAGTACAACGTTATTGTTATGAAACAACGGTATGAAATAACGATTGGTACCACATTAGCAGTTGGTACACCACTATGTTGTGTCATCCGTGAATTACATGAAAGAGAAAGATAATATAGTTCGTTCTTAGCGGAAAAGAGATGAACAACTGAAAACGAAAATGGTGAATGGTGTTTGAAATAGGAAACTTGTCAGCAACCAGCAGGCAGTTCATCGACAGTTCGACAGCGACACTCGACAGTCTACAGTCCTTTGCAGCTGTTCTAAATTGGTTGTTGCTTATCTTTGTATCGCGTTTTATTGTCTTTGGTAATATTACTCGTGGCTCTCTGTTCTACGAAATAATTCAAACTATTTCATTATAAACCATTTTTGTGGAAACAAAGAACTCTGGAAGCAAAAGTGATGTCTATTTCGTGACGTAATTGGATCGCACACAAATGGTGAACGTGAAACTCAAGTAGACAAGTAGATAATTATTGTTCATAGATCATAAAAAGTGTGTGCGAATGGTGTACGTTTTTCCCTAAGCCCGTGTAGTTCACATAGCAAAATGTGGGAAGTGGATTCTGACGCGGGATCTCTAAGTGCGTCGTCGGATGGAATTCGACGGAGGCAAGGATGGGATCCCGAGGCCGAGAGTCTTGCTTCTCAAATAGACGAACTCGACGAAGTTCTAGCTGAAGAGGAGGAAGGATGCCCTCTACCATCCACCCCCGAAGATCAGCATTTACTCGACGCGGAAATGGCTGAAGTTTTGAAAGCTGGCGTATTATCCGACGAAATAGACCTTGGAGCGCTCGCCCATAACGCCGCGGAACAAGCCGAGGAATTCGTTCGCAAAGTATGGGAGGCGTCGTGGAATGTTTGCCACTTCAGACACCTGCCGCGTTGGCTGCAAGACAATGATTACCTTCACAAAGGACACAGGCCACCGCTACCCTCTTTCAGCGCGTGTTTCGCTTCGATTTTCCGAATTCATACAGAAACTGGCAATATATGGACCCATTTGCTCGGATGCATTGCTTTCATCGGCGTCGCAATATACTTCGTCACACGGCCTTCGATCGAGATTCAAATGCAAGAAAAGGTGATATTCGGTGTATTTTTCATTGGCGCCATAGTCTGTCTAGGCTTTTCATTCGCTTATCACACACTGTACTGTCATTCAGAAATGGTTGGAAAATTATTCTCCAAGCTGGATTATTGTGGAATAGCACTGCTCATAATGGGTTCATTTGTTCCTTGGCTGTACTACAGCTTCTACTGCCATTATAAACCGAAGATAATTTACTTATCTGTTGTAGTGGTATTAGGCATACTATCAATAATAGTATCACTATGGGATAGATTTTCTGAGCCCCGTTTACGTCCACTTAGAGCTGGAGTGTTCATGGGCTTCGGTCTCTCCGGTGTAGTTCCTGCGATTCATTACGGCATCACAGAAGGATGGTTGAGCCAAGTCAGCAAGGCGTCCTTGGGCTGGCTGGTTCTTATGGGCCTTCTGTACATCTTGGGAGCAATGTTCTACGCTCTCCGTGTTCCTGAGCGCTGGTACCCCGGCAAGTGCGACATCTGGTTCCAGTCGCACCAGATCTTCCACGTGCTGGTGATTGTCGCCGCCTTCGTGCACTACCACGGTATCAGTGAGCTCGCCTCATATCGAGTGACTGTTGGAGAGTGTTCAATGCCCCAATCTTCAATTGCATTCTAGCCCGACCCTTTACCAAATGTGATAGTAGACCATAGATATATTTAAGTAAAACACAAATTTTCAATAGTTTCACTGTATATTTTTCACAATTGTTTTTAACACATTTTTACCTAGGTTTTTTACAAAAATAATACTTAAAAAAAAAAGATCAAATTTGCAGTGAGGCTGTTTGTGCAATACTAAGAAAACATCAATTTGTATTGTCAGATTTTGTAAGTTGAGGGTTGATTACATAGTTAGTTTTATATTTCTTTTATTTATTTATTTCACTTTAGACTGGTTAGATTTTATTAGGATCTTTATGAAACTGTAGTGAAAAAAGCACATAATATAATTTGTGTACTCTCTTCTTGACACCATAAGCTTTAGTTAAAATTTTCTATGTGTTGAATATTTTATCATTATGTACTTAATTTATGTATCTTGCACTAATTAGAATAATTTGTGGTAGTTAGTAGTTGATGACCACATGTGACCTATATTTTTTTCTGTATTGTGAAGAGTACTTCACACTTTATTTTTCTTTTATCCAAAATCATACCATTTTTACTTATATTTTAATTGGTTGTTTGTGCATGACCTTAACACAGCTTTTTTGAATCTCTTTATTTTTATGTAACAATGTATGATATTGTTTATATATCAATAGAACTCTGTTATGTATCTTAAAAGATGGTCATCCAATGTTATTATTTTCTTAGTCTTCATATTTCATTCAGAGACATTCCATTTTACTTGAGATTATTTTTCGAACTACATTGAATCAAATTAATGAACATTTTCAAATTGCATGTGTGGTCTATGCTAGGTGTAATAAAAAAAATTATATTCTAAATTGTTGTAAGTGTTCATGAATATAAAGATTTTATGAAAAGAAAATAAATAAAAAAAATGTGGTGTAGATTAAAAGTATTGAGCTCTGTTCTCGTGAAAGTACATTATCATAGGTATATTGGAAAAATTAAAGAAAAAGTATTTTAATTACTAAAACAAAAATATTAGGAGCTCATAGTTTCGTTTTTGTATGAGACTTATAAATTGCACTTGTATTGCTATGTATGTTGGTTAGGCTTTCTCGACAACTCTTGAAAATTGTATACTTGTAACATTTGAGTCTGTTTATGACTGATGATAAAAGACAATATTTTTCACAATGTT
>CAJQZN010041856.1:0-10354 GCA_907164685.1 Colias eurytheme | reverse complement strand
TTTATTTTTGTTCATGCAATCGATGTAACATTTAGTTGCTTTATATCCGTTAACATTCCTTACGAACGCAACCATACCGTCGTAGGACGTTATATTTAATTGCACAAAATAATCTCCACTCACCCGCAATTTTTTACTTTTTGTCAAGGTGTACAAGTTTATAATATTATTCTAAAACGTTAGAAGTGAATTGTAAATCCTTTGAAATAAGTGTATCTAAATCTAATTTATATTAAGATATCTCGATAATTATTATACGATAACCCTTTCAGCACAAGTTCAGTAAACCAAAGAATTTAATTGTAAAATTTTGGTACTTACTCGTTTTAACAAAAAAGTTGCATCATTTGAACATAGGAAACGTAATTTTCAATCAAATTAGCCGTGTGTAATATGTCTATTTTCACATAAAAACGGATCAGAATAATACTCATAAAAGGACACGTATAGATTACGGATAGTTTTGAATGTGTGGAACATTCATGGTACGTATCTACTATACATGAGCGAAGTCCATCATTATTCAGTTGAGCGGTAACTCCCGTACGATTTATAAAATAAAATCACAACATGTTCTGACATGTCGTGACTTCTTGGAGCTGACTCATCTCGTTCGATAATTTTTAGTAATAAACTATGATAGGAATTCCGAACCGTTCCTAGCGATAACGACAATGTAATAAAGTCGTAGCAATGGATTGTATGCCTGTAAAGCTTTGAGTTGGCTCATATCCATACTAAGTATTAATTGTAATTTTTCCACGAAAAATTCACTTGTACCCTTGTAATAAAAACACATTATTAAAAATGAAATAAAATATTAAAAATATCTATATACAAGAGAGGGTATTTGATATATCTAGTAATATCAAATAATCACAAAAGTAATATTAACGATTCGAGTAAAGCCGAACGGTAACACCGTTAAAATAGCTTTACTCACAGTATTAAAAATTCAAATATTAATTAGTACATATTGCATAATGAAATATTTCAAAAGAAAAGTTACTATTTCAAGTAAAATGTAACGGTTGTATCGTTAATTTTAAATATCTTTATTCATGCTATTAAGTATTTAAGCATATTGAAAAATAAACTATTGCTGAAGGATTCATTAAAAACCTCAGCATTTTAAATAAAGTCCAACGATTATACCGTTGACTTTAAAGATTTTTACTCATTTTTAAGTAAAATATTATTAGAATAGATGTAAAAATAACTCACTGTACCGATCCGACGGGATACACTTTTTAACACTTTTAGCACTTGCTTTAAGCAATACTTAATACTTAATAGCACCAAGGTTGTAGTCTTGTAGACAACCTTCTCGCGGCGGAAGCTAGACGCCAATGAAAAACATCCAGCGCCCGACATTATCGTGCGCCCCGCCACCTGGTGGAGAGGTGTGCGAGAGAGATAGCATATATACAACGGAAAGAGAGGGAAAAATAGGCGGAAAAAGCTAGGTACCTTCTCTATGAAGTAAGCTTCAAATTACGGTCAAGTGTTTAATATTAAAATGTCACATAAACTGTCAAATACGGGCAATTAGAATACATATTTAAAATGGTAGTTTTATACATTATTCGACGAATAAGTTTTATCCAAATTCCAAGCATTGAAAAATCGGCCCTTACTCAAATATGATTTAATTGTAAATAAAATGGCGTGAATTGTGTTTTTCAATATGTATAGCTATAATGTAACTAGGTATGTACATGAACCTTCATCACTACATAGTATATTAACAAAGTCGCTTTTTCTGTCTGCTTAAAACTACGCAACGGATTTTGATGCGATTTTTTTGTAATAGATAGTTATTCAAGAGGAAGGTTTTGGTATATATAATTTATTAGGTTTTAGACAAAGCGGGCGGAAAGCTAGTTTTCTTATAAAAAAAATGTGTGCGTGTACTAGTGTACACACGTAAGAAGTGAAACTTCTTTATGACCTTATTTTTCAAAAAATAATTTACTATAATATAATATGCAACTTTACAGAAAAACGTCAATCACGCGTATAAGGGATAAAAAAAAGATGGCGCGTAACGAAAAAATGTTACACTAAATTTTTTTCCAACCCCGATAAAGAAGTTTCACTTCAAAAATATTTCTTTTTATGTTTTAGGTCGGAATTACATACAGAAAGCTGGAGTGCAGTATATTTTGGATTCAGTCATAAAAGAGCTATGGCAAGATCCGAAAAGACGGTAAGGAGACATTATTTAAAAAAAAGACGGGTTGCACCGGGGGAGTGCCGGCAGAAGTGAAAACTTGATTATTAACGTTGCGCATGTTTGATATTTTGGAATGGTATCCGTCTTAAGATTTTATACCCATTACAGAAAAAGTGCTCAACGCCACTAAAGAAGTTTTCACTTAAAAAAAAACTTTTGACGATGTACCTATAATTTGGCGCCAAAAAATCAGCAATCGAATGAAAGAATAAGAATAAATATTATAAAAATATTATTTTTTTAATTTAGAAGTCATTACGGTGGAACTTTTTTAAATTTTGCATATTCACAGCTAAAAAAAATAAATTTTACGCTATGATGTCACAGTAAGTTGTTTACTTACAATTATTTAGGGCAGATTTTTCAATGCTTGGATAAAACTTATTCGTCGAATAATGTATAAAACTACCATTTTAAAAACGTATTCTAATTGCCCGTATTTGACAGTTTACGTGACATTTTAATATTATCGTGTAATACTTTATTGGACGGATAAGTTTTATCCAAGAATTGAAAAATCGGCCCTAAGTCAACTTATTATTTACTTGAATTTATATTTTTGGTTTTATGGCATTCAAATGCTTTATAAATATAAAGAATAGAAAAAATTCTATCACGAGGCGGGACTCGAACCTGCATCCTTTTTTTCAATTCTTTATATTTATTATTTACTTCTTATCACGCGTTGCTGTAAGTGGAAGTACATTACAAAGCTTGTTTAATAATAATATGATTATGAAGTTAAAAATAAACACAGTGAAGTTACTTGTGGTCAATGACATTATCATTTGTTGTTGTTATGAATTGAGCCGACTAATAATACCTACTCCCGATGTAAAAAGAACTGCTTATTTTATTAAACGTTTTTTTTTATATTCAACTAGCGGCCCCGGCCACGCCCGTGGTACATATTTACGTTTTCTCTACATAAGAACCATCCTTGTTACCTACTTCAAGGAATATAATAAAAAAAAATTATCGAAATCGGTCCACCCGTTCACGCGTGATGCCGTGACCAAGGAAAACGTGTTTCATTTTTATAAATACATATATAGATTTTATATGTATGTTAATAAATATATTACACTAGCTGCTCCGCGCGGTTTCAGCTGCATTGCTCCGCTCCTGTTGGTCGTAGCATGATGATACATACCCTATAGCCTTCCTCGATAAATGAGCTTTCTAACACCGAAATAATTTTTCAAATCGGACCAGTAGTTCCCGAGATTAGCGCGTTCAAACAAACAAACTCTTCGCTTTATAATATTAGTATAGATGTATTCAGGTATAAACAGGTAGCATTTTGCACTGGTGCAAAAAGCTTCTACATACGCTAAACTGCATTTTTCTTTACGTGTTGCCCACAAAAGCAAAAATATCTTTATTCCAACTTATTTAAAACTTTTGAATGGTTATCCACCTCGCTCGCTCATACCTTTTTAGCATCACCATTATAACATTTATTCCACCAGCACAGAAAAAATAACCAAAATGCACTCAAAGGCTATAAAAATAACAAGCATAAAAATTAAAACTAAGAACATAATGGCACTGTCATTTTTCCATAGTGTAATTAATACTGCTTTATGCTTTTGGCTTTCACGGCTCATAAGCTCCTTTTCACTACCGAAAAGCCTTTTTTTTACATTTCTCAGTTACGTTACGGATTTCCAACCACCTCGCTCACTCATACCTATTTAAGTAAATAAATATTTCGGGACAATTTTCACACACGACGCGATCTGATCCCATACTAAGCTTTTCGCTTGTGTTATGGAAACCAGGCGGCTGATAAACATACATATATAATTTTAAATAAATACTTATATAGATAATTAACACTCAGACACAGAGCAAACATCTATGTTCACCACACAAATATTTGCCCCGGGTGGGAATCGAACCCACGACCTCTGGCTTGGAAGGCAGGGCCTCTATCAACCAAGCCAACTGGTCAGTCAAAAGTATTAAGTATTAGCGGTCCGCCCCGGCTTCGCCCGTGGTACATGTTTACGGTTTCTCTACATAAAAACCATCCTCTTACTTAAAGGAATATAATAAAAAAAGAATTATCGAAATCGGTTCAGCCGTTCTCGAGTTATGCGCTTACCAACAGATTTTGCGATTCATTTTTATATATAAGAAGATTTAGCATCAACATAAAAACACCTTTTTTTCAGTTTTATATACGTAGAAACAGCGTTCTTCTGGAAATGGTGGACGCATCAGAACGATGATATCAGACACAAAGTGCACACTCTAGTGCGTGGGGGGAGGTTGCAGTTTGTGGGGGGAGGTTGGACTATGAACGATGAAGCCGCGTCACACTATCAGAGTACTATAGATCAGTTTACTTGGGGTTTGAGGTGAGTTCTTTGCTATTAACGTATCAATTATTAAGTTAATATTGACATGATTTTAAAAGAGCAACTATTTAGTTTCTTGCCGGTTCTTCTCCATAGATACTGCTTACCGAATCGGTGGTAAAGGTTAAAATATGTTATGACGATTGTAAAGTTCTTTTATAAGAAGTCTAATTGAATAAATAAATATAATGTAGTTTATCATGTATAACATACATAAATGTATTAAATTGTGTTAAATAAATAAATAATATTCAGTTATACATTTGAAATTGTTTTGCTCTTTCTTACTTTACTTTGTATACTTAACTTAACGTTGTATAATTGAACATGTTTTAATATCGATCCATTTACCAAATCACTCCGTATACTATCTACAGCGAGTGTAAAATGTTATATTCATTACGACTTTAACTTAGTTTATCGAACATTTACTTATTATTACTTATCAAGACGCTCTAAAAAATTAAAATTAACGATTATACATTTAATTTATCTTCTCATATCTACTTTCACACTGAACACTTATCATCATTTCTTACAACGTTCTTATATTAAAATTTATCATGTATACTTCACTTTAACCTCAATATTACACTTTAGCCAGTATACTGCACTTTACCATGTAAACTACACTTTACCCCGTATACCACACTTTAAACCGTATACTAAACTTTACCCCGTATACTACACTTTACCCAGTATACCACTTATTACTGTATAACTTGACAGGAAACTAAACGAAACATTCGGTGCCTGTGGTATACCACGTGTAGGCTGGCAAATAGACCCGTTCGGACATTCAAGAGAATTTGCTTCACTGTTATCAGCGATGGGTTATGATGGCTTGTTCCTGGGTAGAATCGATTACCAGGATAAGGCGGCGAGGTTAAGGAATAGGGAGATGGAAATGGTGTGGAGGGGGGATGATGATTTGGGTAAGTTTATTTATTTATTTATTTAACATTTTAATATAGTTGTACAAATAGGAAACCTTAGAATTATATACAGGAAAAAAACAAAGTACAACTTAGTGGCGTCCTTATCACTTATTAGTGATCTCTTCCAGGCAATCACGGTCAAATTTAACAAGCAAAAACATGACAAGTTTATTTGTATACTTATCTGTTATTTTTTTGTGGTTATCCATACTTGTCAGTAGACTAAGTGTAATATTAATTCGTTTTTCAATGCTCTACGCATGCTTAGATTTAAGCACTACGCAGCGGATTTTGATGTGCGTTTATTTTTAATAGTAGTTCTCCAGGAAGCTTTGAAGTTTTAGACAATGCGGGCGAAAAGCTATGTATTAAAAATGCATTTTTAAAGTGAAACTTTTATTACATCGTCTCAAACTGTTTGGTCTGTGTAGCGCATGTCGCGTGTATCGCGGCTGCCGAGTAGGTATACCTACTCGGCAGCCGACCGTCACGCGACATGCGCTACACAAAGCAGTGTTCGGAACCGTTCGAACAGTTTCACTTTTACCGTGGTTTCATAAAACCACACAACATTTTTTTTGTAGTAAGGGGATTGCGACGAAGCTAGTAAGTAAATAACCAATTTTATCTCTTCTCTACAGGTAATTCGTCAGACATATTCACAGGCGTGTTATACAACAACTATTCCCCTCCAGCAGGATTCTGTTTCGATGTACTGTGTGATGATGAGCCTATTATTGATGACCCGGATTCGCCCATGTTCAATGTTGATGAGAGGGTAAGTGATTGTTAGTGAGGATGTGATTTGGATGAGTAAACGATTGGAATGGCACAAGTGTATGAAATAAGAAGATAAAAAAATGTTTAGAATGTTAAATTAAAATTATTTATCTATAGGTTTAGTAACAAAGTGTAGAAGATACGTACATAGATTAGTTTTAGATTTGTTTTCGGCTTTAAGGTTTTCAGTGTTATATTAGGTATGTTGGTTAATAGTAAATAATGTTTTATTTGGTACTTACAAATATTGTAATACAAATATCATTCAAAGAGAGAGTTGTATAATATAACAATCATTACTACTTGATAAAACAACTTGAAAAAAATTGATTGTCTGTAAAGTCGGTTTACTGACGATAGTTGAACGTGACAACGTCCGATTGTGCTTCTTTGTCGCTCGTTCCGCGCTCTCGCTTGCACTTCAAGCCTTACGTGGAACGCCTCAGAGCGAGGTAACGCCGAATGATCATGTTTTTTCGTGCGTGCTCTATCGAATTATAAGACTCGAATCGAATAAATGCCATTCCATTTTGTCAACTGCTATAAACATTCTACAGATGCAGTAATTCTACTAATTGTATTTAATATTTGTCTAATACCCAACACATTCGCTTCGCTCGATTTTTCTTTACAGGGAAGTATTTTGGCTCTTCTTCTTTTATTGTATAAATATACTCTTTATAATCGGTCTGAGAAAATTTATACCTAGTTATAGATTAAATTTACATTTCCTTTTAATTATAGCGCCATCTTTTGACAAAATTAGTTACACAAAAAAGTGGGAAATTCAAATAAGTTTGCAGGTTATTACTGCAGTTCAATCTGTTACTTCTATGATTGCGACAATTCATAGTAAACGTGAAACTTATTTACAGTAACTAAGAAATGATAAAAAAAAAATCACAAAAAGAACACGTTCATTTCAAATTCCTAGATATCATTGAATTATTTATTTAATACGTTTCCATAGGTGAAAACCTTTTTGGATATCGCCAGGAACATATCAAAAGGATATAAAACAAACAATATTTTGATCACTATGGGTGAAGATTTTCACTATCAAGATGCGAGGATGTGGTTCCACAACCTTGACAAACTTATAGAGTGAGTTAGCATGCATGCATGGGATATACTTGCATGCATGTGCATGGTCTATACTCGCATGTATGCAGCTAAGCTCGCATGAATGTAGAAAGCTAAACTTGTTTGAATGTAGGCAGCTGTGTTCGCATGCATTTAGGCAGATAATAATCTTGCATGCGAGGCAGCTATGATCTCATGAATGAACGCAGCTTTGCTCGCACGCATGTACGCAGCTAAGCTCGCATGAATTTAGGAAGCTAAGCTTGTATGAATGTAGGCAGCCGGTTCGCATGCATTTAAACGGATAATAATCTTGCATGCATGTAGGCTATGCTTGCATGCGTGGAGGCAGCTATGATCTCATGCATGTAGGCAACTGTGCTCGCATAAATGTAGGCAGTTATTCTTGTACAAGTGGTTTATTCAGCGGCTAAGTTAATATATGCGTGTGTGTGTCAGAGAACGAGCACTTTAACACGAGTGAGTTGTAAAAAAAAATGAAAAGACACACGACGTTTTATTCATTATTATTATTATAATACATATAAACAAATACGAATATTGCTTACCTGTGAAGGAAAATCGATAGAACGGAAATTATTTAAACTTTTAAAAGAGCAACTATGGAGTTTCTTGCCGGTTCTTCTACGTAGATACTGCTTTCCGAATCGGTGGTAAATTTAAAAAAATGTTATGACTATTCAAAAGTGCTTTTATAAGAAGTCTTTAAATTGAATAAATAAATGTTTGAATTATAGTTTCCATCAGAACCATTTGAATTAAATATATCGACATATTTACCATATCGATTGAGCTTAAAAATAAAAACATATAATTATACACTCAAAAACAGTACCTTCCTTTTGGTGCAGTAGTTAAGGCAGTCTAGCGTCAAAGTGAACAAGGTGTCGTTACTCAAAAACTATATAATTGATAACTAATAAATTAAATTTCATTAGGTATCAACGTTTTTTAATAAAGTTCAAGAGATGGGATCTCATTATAAAACAAATAATATATTGGTTACAATGGGCGATGATTTTCAATACCAAGACGCTAATATGTGGTTCACAAATCTGGATAAATTGATAAAGTAAGTTGTATATTATTGTGAATGTTTCATAAAAACATTCTTTGCATGCAAAATGCTTTTTTCTGCACAAAAAGTAGCCTATGTGCTTTTGCAAGAATGCAAATATATCATAATATTTAATCTGCTTTTAACAAATTATTGGATATATGTATGTAGATTGCAGAGAATATCTGTTTTTAGCTTGTAGTCCATTTTTAGCATTGATTGTTTGATTAAATAATAATTAAAAAGTAGGACGACAAAGCGCTACTCTAATGTTAGAGGGGATGTCCATAGACATACATTGTATTTTGCGCTAATAGCACCTTAACTTGAATAATTAATGTAGTTAAAAAAAAAATTAAACACGCTTAAACTCATGAAATTATTGTATTTTTACCGATCCTTGACAAGTGTACAAAGTTTGATGAAATCTGTCCGTTTAAAGTGGAGAAAATCGAGTCTAATGTAATCGGTCACATACAAACATAGGTACAGGTGAAGCTAATAAAAGGGTACTCACTGTACTACTAAAATTACTCCAAATCGTTGCAGAGAAGCAGCCATGCTACTTCTCTGCAACGCTGAACAGACAGACAGACTTTCACATCTATAACATAATATAATAAATCTGTAGAAGGGTCAATTCTGTACACTGAAAATATTGAAAAAATAAATAGCAGGGGGTGTTACTGGATCGATACCAAACCCAAATATGTGATTAAAAATATTTTTGTCTGTCTGTCTATGTTCAGGCATCACGTGAAAACTAACGGTTCGATTTCGATGAAACTTGGTATAATTATACCTTATTATCCTGGGCATAAAATGGGATACTTTTTATCCTGGAAAAATACTTAGAAAAAAATAAATCTTAATTTTTCTTTCATTTTTCCGCGCGGACGGAGTCGCGGGCGGAAGCTAGTTTATAATATTAGCATCGATATTGTAGCGAAAATAATAAAAGTCGATAATTGGAGAATTGTGAACGTGTGAATTTACTGTGCGTAGTCAATTGATTTGGCACAACGTAATTAAGTCGCTTGTTTTGTATGTTGTTCTTTGAACTGTTATTATTTTTTAAAATTTGGAATACTAGAATCAGAGTAAAGACAATACTTAAAATGTAAACCATATTTTATTAGGAAATAAAAGGCATTTTTATTTTATTTATTTATTAATACTAGAATCGGGTGGAATATCAAAATTAAATTATTAAAATGGCCTTGATATTAAACTAATAAATCCACGCAACTTAAAAAAGTATTATAACCATCTTCGATAGTTTGACCGCCTCCTCGGTAAAGTGGTTGACGCGTGTACGTAGAACCGAGGGGTCCTGGGTTCGATTCCCGGTGGAGACGAAGAAAAAAAATGTCTCGGTCTGGTAGGACACAGAAGGCTGATCATCTACTTGTCCCTAAATAAAATCGATCAGTGAAACAGATGCATAATGCATCTGCCCCTTACCCCACTAGGGGACATGGGACTTCACTACTATAACCATCTTCGATAAAAAGACTATCTGATACAAAAATAATTATATTTCCTCGTTCAAACCAACAACAATCTCCTTTTGATGTAGATGAAATCATAAAATGTTCAAAATGAAAGTAAATATAACGATACAAATTAAATTTTAATGTATTTTGTCAAAAGATGGCGCTCAAATTTCAAAAAAAGAAACAATTAGTGGTATGAAAAATTTGTAAAAATTATGTAATTTTGAGAATAGATATAAATAAAATATTGTTTACCTAATTTTTTTACCAATCACTAATAAGAACGTCCATATTTGTCAACAGATAAACAAATTTCTCACCTATGTTACGGATCAAGGCAAAAACTATAGAACACAGAATGTAATTATAACTATGGG
>CAJQZN010041855.1:0-24497 GCA_907164685.1 Colias eurytheme | reverse complement strand
TAATTGTAATTGTATAATATATAATTTGCAATGTGGTGAAATTTCATAAAAATCACGGGCCAATTTTTTGTTTTGAATCCCACCGAAAATATAATTGCGTTATTAGAATAATTAATTACTATACCTACCCACGATCAATTATTACAATATAGTCTCAAATGCATACTAGAGAAATATTGCAATTTGATTCAATTAAAATGCATAGCATACAAAAATAAATTCACAACACAAGAAATTCCGCGCGCAAATCATAGCGCGTGTCAATGAAATCAAGAATGTTTTATATCAAGCCGACGCGGACGACGACGCGACGCCGAACAAAAGTACCTACGACGGACGACCACGCTTCGAGTTGCCAAACAACATGAGTAATAAATTGTTTACAAAAAAAACAAGTTTTCCATTTTTCTGTATGAGTAGACAGAACTTCAAAACGCCACCTGCTACGGTTTATATTATGAACGATTGTTATAAAAATAAAAGTTATATTTGTTGGTGTAAACTATTTTATTGATCAATAATTTTGGAATTTAAAATTGTCAACATTGATTACAATAAAACGCAGTTTTATTTTATTACACTATTGTTTTTTTTTATCAAAACATGTATTTGAAGTACCATATAATATTATGCTGATCCAAGCATTTTCACTCAAAACTTATATCACTAATGATTTGTAAAAGTAAATTATTTCAATACATATACATTTCATAACCAACATGTAAGAATAATTATTATTATTCCTACCTACAACAACAAACCTAAAACACTATTTACTATGGGAAAATAACCAGGAAGGTGAAAAACATATTATTATTTACGATTTCGACGCACTCGACTTTTAGTAAAATATAGTAGGTAAACATAATATTATGGTTTTGATTTTTGCTACTAGTATAAGAAAACTGCGTGTTCAAACTACTTGTTTGTCTGTCTGAAAATTCGGAAGTACTTTGGTAGTTTACCGATTTATAATAATATTGTATATATCGTTGTTTAAAAAATATTCAAACACAATAAAATATGATATACTGATTTATCACTGGTTTCAGTGATGAACTGATGAGTCAATTATAGCCACTATACTTTCGTCATACGTGTGTATGATTGATGTGATTTGCAACGTGGTGATATTTCAGAAAAATCACGGGTCAAATTGTCCCACCGAAAATATAACTGCGTTATAAGAATAACTATACCTACGATAAATTATACATAATACAATATAGTCTCAAATGCATACTAGTGAAATATTTTATTTGAATCAATAAAATAAAAAAAAAATAAAAAATAATAATAATACAAAAATAAATTCACAACACAAGAAAATCCGCGCGCAAATCATAGCGCGTGACAATGAAATCAAGAACTTTCGAGCCGACGCGGACGACGAAGGAGCCTAACAAAAGTACCTACAATCATAGGCGGCTCGTGACAAAATTGTATGGCCGTGTTCACTTGAAATAAAACAACGAAAATAGGTACCTACAATAGCGTTAGCAGTACAAAAAAAATGAGCACCACATTATAAATGTCTATTTATACACTAAAAATTATAGAGTATTTCAAAACGAATTCAATTATTATTTAGCAATAATTAGAAAATCCCCGAATTTGCATTCGTGATCGTATTCATAGTGTTTGTCTACACTAATATTATAAAGAGGAAAACTTTGTTTGTTTGTTTGATTGTAATGAATAGGCTCATAAACTACTGGACATTTTACCAATGTTTGCAAGTTTGTGATTACTTTGATAGTTTACCGATTTATAATAATTGTATACTTATATCATTGTTTAAAAATATTCAAACACAATATGATATAGGTACTGATTTATCACTGGTTTCAGTGATGAACTGATGAGTCAATGTTAGCCACAATACTAATCACTTTCGTCATACATGTGTATGAACTATGATTGATGTGATTTGCAATGTGGTGAAATTTCATAAAAATCACGGGCCAATTTTTTGTTTTGAATCCCACCGAAAATACATATATTACTAATTGCGATATTAGAATAATTAATTACTATACCCACGATCAATTATTACAATTTACAATATAGTCTCAAATGCATACTAGAGAAACATTGCAATTTGAATCAATTAAAATGCATAGCATACAAAAATAAATTCACAACACAAGAAATTCCGCGCGCAAATCATAGCGCGTGTCAATGAAATCAAGAATGTAATTTTATATCAAGCCGACGAGCGACGACGCCGAACTAAAGTACCTACAGTACCATTTACCTTCAGTGTACAATACAGTTTACAGACCTACGACGGACGAACAATAATGAGTAATTTAAATAAAAAAAAACATAGTTTCTAAGGTCATTAGTTTTATTTTATTTTATTGTTATTTTCTTTGAATGATTGGAAATGAAATTACTCAATTTTTACACAGAACTTTGATTTATTAGAATTATGCTCATTATGCATAAGATAACGAACGCGAATGCACGACATCTAGCGCGTCAATGTCTAAACATCGCCTTTCGTTTAGACATTGACGCGCTAGATCTGTAATAAGTATATAGTCTATGCGCTAGATGTCGTGCTTTATGTCGTGTTTCGCTTGGCAAAAGTCACGCACACTACTGTAGAAGTGTCAAATTTTTCCGGTATTTTACTGTTGTTTTTCTAAGTAAATATTGTAAATTATTGATTAAAAAGGTCGAACGCGCACACATTTCATTATAGAGAAGTGATAAAATGATTAGTTTTAAAGAAATAGTGTCTGTGTTAAGTGTTTAGAGGTAATCAAAAATGTATGGAGGGACGGTCGGAACATCAACCTTAAAAACAAAACTAGTGAATTAGTAACTTTAGAAAAAATTCAATGTAAAAAGGAAAAAAGCTATAACTCATTTAAATTATTTGTCGCTAGAAATAAATTACACATATTTTTGAATACAGAAACATGGCCCGAAGGTATCTGTTTTAGGCGTTTTATTACACTTAAAAAATCTACCAAATCGGGAAAATCACGTGAAGCTGTCACTGTAAAGTAGTTGTTAATAATAGTTAAAAATTAATAATGGCTAAAACATGTAAAATGATAAGTTTTAATTGTAAATCACTAAAGCGATCGTTGGATAATGTGAGCGACATGTGTAGATATGCAGATATTCTTGCTCTTCAAGAAACTTGGCTACTGCCGTATGATCTGCCTTTGCTTGGGTCGATAAGCAAAGACTTTGAATACACAGGTAAATCAGCTGTAGACTTAACTAAGGGCCTACTTAAGGGCAGACCATACGGTGGGGTTGCAATCCTGTGGAGAAAAGGCTTGTTTAAAAGTGTAGAAATTATTGATTGCAATAGTAATAGAATATGTGCGTTTAAAGCTGTTTTAAGTAATAATACACATATTATAATATTTAGTGTATATATGCCAACTGATAATTCTGAAAATATGTTTGAATTTACGAGTTGTTTATGTGAAATTAAGACCATAGTTGATAGCTATAACATAGAAAATATTTTCATGTTAGGTGACTTTAACGCACATCCTATGCAGCCTTTCTGGAATGAGTTAGACACTTTTTGCTCTGATGAATTGTGGATATGTGCGGACACAAATAAATTGGGTATTAATTCTAATACATACACCTACAGAAGTGACATCAATGGCAGTCTTCGATGGTTAGATCACTGCATAGTGACTAAATCTGCTTGGCGGACTGTAATTGATGTAAGTTTAGGTCATGATGTCTACTGGTCTGACCACTTTCCTCTTATTATAGAATGTGACCTCAATTGTATTATGACAAAAATGCCTCAATCAGGATATGTCATTGATAAAATAAAATGGGGTCACAGGAATGAGCGCCAGATTAGTGAGTATCATGAAATATGTAACAGCAAACTCAGAGAGATTGATTTTGCTGAATTTCATAAAAGTTGTGGAAAAATATGCAGAGACACATATCATAAAGTTTGCCTTGATAAAGTGTACAATGAGATTATAGGAATTCTGTCCCATGCTGCCTCATTGTCTCATAAAGTAATTGAGAAGAAAAAAGGTCAAGTTGTTGGATGGAATAAACATGTACGTGAGGCTCACTGTGAGGCTCGGTCGAAATACCACATATGGTTGTCATATAATAAACCAAAAACTGGCAAGATCTGGGAAGATATGTGTGTAAGTCGTAAAATATTTAAAAGTAGGCTGAGATGGTGTCAGAATCATCAAGATGAAATAAAAATGGACATGATTGCTTCTTACAGGTCAACAAAAAACTTTTCCAGATTTTGGAAAGCGACCAATAATCTCAATGTTCGACCGAGCTTACCAGTGAGTGTCGCGGGCTGCAATACTCCGAAAGAAATTGCAAATATGTTTAGGGATCACTTTAAGGTATCATCACCTTTGGGACCTTCCAAGCAGATGTTTAGCCTTGATAAAGATCTAAACAATGATCTTATTACTTTTTCAGCTAAACAGGTGGCGAGTGTCATAAATAAGATGACGAGAGGTAAATCACCGGGCTATGATAGCCTCAGTGTGGAGCATTTGAGATATGCAGGTGTGCACTTGCCCCGAGTGCTTGCTAAGTTTTACTCTCTTTGTGTAAGTCATTCTTATATTCCCGCTGAGATGATGAGAACTATTGTGGTCCCTATTGTCAAAAACAAAACTGGCAATATTTCGGATAGGTCAAATTACAGACCAATATCACTGGCCACCATAGCAGCTAAGGTTTTGGATAGTTTGTTTGATAAATGTCTTGGCGAAGCGCTGAACCTGGATGATGCCCAATTCGGCTTTCAACCAGGTCTATCAACAGAAAGTGCGATACTCTGCCTAAAACAAACTATTCAATACTATACTAGCAGAAGAACCCCAGTGTACGCCTGCTTTCTCGATCTTTCTAAGGCTTTTGACCTTGTATCTTATGATATACTGTGGGAAAAGATGGAGAAGGCGGGAGTACAAAGGGAGTTGATAAGTGTACTGCAATTTTGGTATGCAAATCAAGTGAACAATGTCAGGTGGGGGACAGAGTTATCCGATTCATATAGGTTGGAGTGTGGCGTGAGGCAGGGAGGTTTAACCTCGCCGAAGCTTTTCAACCTATATGTAAATGAACTCATATTAGAGCTCAGGAAAAAGGGAGGCTGTTGGATAGATGGTGTATGCGTTAATAACATCAGCTACGCAGATGATATGGTCCTGTTAGGACCCACTGCAGGTTCCATTAGAGAACTACTGAATTCCTGCCAGGAGTATGCTGCCAAGCATGGCTTATCATATAATGTCGCAAAAAGCGTTTATATGATCTTTGGAGTCCCCCGAAAGCACATTGGTTACGAACCCGTAGTCAGCTTAAACCAAATAGTATTAAAGAGGGTAAAACAGTTTAAGTATCTCGGACACTGTGTTTCGGAGGACTTGAATGATCAAGTGGACATTGAGCGTGAGAGGAGATCCCTGGCGGCGAAATGTAATATGCTGGCCCACAGGTTCGCCCGATGTAGCAAAGAGGCAAAAATAACTCTATTCAAAGCCTATTGCCAAAACTTTTACACGGGAAGCCTGTGGTTCAAGTACTCAAAAAAGAGTATGAATGCATTACGGGTGCAATATAATAATGGGTTTAGGATGCTGATGGGCTTGCCGAGGCATTGTTCAGCGTCTGAAATGTTTGCGCAGGCTCACACTAATGATTTTCATGCCATTTTGCGAAAAAAGACAGCTTCAATACTCCAACGGTTACGTGCAAGTCCCAACAAAATACTAAATACATTATCGCAAAAAATAGACTCACCAATACACGAACATTTTATTAATGTGTTGGTGAGACGTGAAGTTTTTTAAATTGTATACCTAATAATTTGTATTTTTAGAATAATTATTTATTGCGTATTTTAATTTTAATTTTTATTTTTTGTTTAATTTCTCTGTGATTTTATGTATGTTTCATTGATTATTATTATATTTTTGTGACATGTCAATTTTATAATTTGTATTTTTAGATTAATTATTTATTGCGTAATTTAATTTTAATTTTTATTTTTATTTAATTTTTCTGTGATTTTATGTATTGATTATTATTATTTGTGACATGTTAATTTTATATTTTATGATTGTGAGCTTAATTTTATATGTGTATTAGTGATTTTTGTGTATTGTATGTAAAATGAGTCTCTGTTACTCTTAAATAAAGAATTTATTATTATTATTATTATTAAATATATTTGCGATTTAAGAACAGTGTAAAATAAAGTAGATATTAGATGTCAATCATAAGTTAAGCAATAGAGATCTGATGTTATGATACAGTAAGATAGTAACATATCAATCATCAATAGATAATAATTTAGTACACTTATTACGTTTTAATTAATTTATTTTGTACAAGCTGTGCCCGTTTTAATCGCCGACAAACCCGCATGCATCCACTATTTAGACCCTTGTGGAGTTGATTCATGTCGCACCACGTTTAAAACCACTTTAGTTTCAATGCTCTGTGTATAATAAAAAAAAAACAGTCCATTGAAAAATTACATTGAGGGTTAACTTTCTCAAAGAATGCAATTTTATTTGTGTAGAATGGGTTGCAGAATCTTACAAACAGTTTTACATTCCTTATCTCCGAATCTAACGATCCTACAGATTATACTGGCCGGTTGGCTTGGTTGGTAGTGGCCCTGCCTTCCAAGCCAGAGGTCGTGGGTTCAATCCCCACCCGGGGCAAATATTTGTGTGATGAACATAAATGTTTGCTCTGTGTCTGGGTGTTAATTATCTATATAAGTATTTATTTAAAATTATATATGTATGTTTATCAGCCATCTGGTTTCCATAACACAAGCGAAAGCTTAGTATGGGATCAGATTGTGCCGTGTGTGTAAATTGTCCGGAAATATTTATTATTTATTATTTGATAAGACATTATTATGTATTAGTAACAAATTCAATTATCTACAACTTTGTTCAAGTTTTTTCAAGTGGGATTTTTATAAATTAACGGATAAACAAAATGTAACACACCCCAAACTGGTTATTACTATTCAATTGGTACCAGGACGAGGCGGTGTCCCGCGGGTGCGCGCTGCAGTGCGCGATGCTGAGCCCGGCGGTGCGCGTGCGCGAGTTCAACGTGACCGACGTGCAGCCGTACGCGGTGCGCCTCGCGTGGGACGCGGCGCGCGGCGAGGACGGCGATATGGAGGTTAGTTATAGATCGCGTCATGTAAAAAGAACGCTGACGGTTAAGCTGCGCATTGGCGATTTATTGGTCTATTTGGTGTTATGAGGTGGTACAAGAATAAATATGTAGTTGCGTAGCCACGATTCGAGAGCCTACTTCAAAAATAAAATAAGCAGCAAATAACTTTTGCGCTAAACTCGATACATGCCAAAACACATCCCATCACTTTCATCCAGCGTTCTTTTTACATGATTCGCGTTAAACCGTAGTTTTTATTTTTGAAGTGAAACTTCTATATCGGTTGGAAAAAAATTTAGTGTAACATTTTTTCGTTACGCGCCATTTTTTTCTTATCCCTACCACGCGTGATTCGACGTATTTCTGTAAAGTTGCATATAGTAAATTATTTTTGAAAAATAAGGTCATAAAGAAGTTTCGCTTCTTACGTGTGTACACTAGTACACGCACACATTTTTTTAAAGCTATTGCATAGCTTCTATCGCGGGCCTTGAGCGCGGGGACCGAATCGAGAAATTCCGGAACGAAAAAACCTAACGCTCCCCACTCCGACGGGCTCGGAGGTGTGGCTTGAAGGCATAGCATGCAATAGCTTTACCGCGGCAGTCCCCGAGTGTCACACGTCTTTTATTTTATTTTAAGGAATATAACATAACGGTTTAATCATTATTGACTTGATAAGCATTTGGTTTGTTTATAAGAACAGAAACTGTTGTTGCAGCAGCAAGTCTGATGTTATGACCAAAAGAAATACGAATTAATTTACAATCAAATAGGGTTAAAATAGTTTTGTATTATATTCTACAATTACATTTACTTGTTATAAATATTATTTACATCAATATTTTAGATCAATTTGTCAATCATAAATGTTTCAAACGAAAATATCTGATATGATAAATAGTCATTGCCATAAAGCAGTTTTTAAATTGAATAAATTGTTCTTACACTTTCTGTATATTTCTGTTCATGCAGGTGTTCCCAGCTTTCCATGCTGCGCCATTCTCCAAAATGCTTACATTCTATAGAAGAGAACCCTTCTCTGTCAGTGCTTACTACTCTGACCAAGTACCTTTCCCAGACACATTTATTGGTATGTACATGCATGTTTTTATTTATAATTGTGTTGTCTATAAATTTCAAAATGGCTAGTTCACTTGGTGACTGATGACTAAATATTCACTACAAATATAGGTCAATGGAACGTCAAAGACGTGCAGCCAACACCTGAGGGAGAGTCCCAAAAGGTTAAACTCAAAGTGCGCGTCAATATCCACGGAATTATAACGGTCGCATCCGCTTCCCTCGTGGAGAAGAAACAAGACGCTCAACAGAGCGACAATGTTGAAATGGAAAATTCCAACGAGAATGTACAAAACAATCAGACCGCTCAGGAAACTCCGATGGATACGAACGGAAGTCAGGAACAACAGAACGGACCCGATAATCAAGAGGTGAGGGAAGATGAAATGAAAGGGGAGCCGCAACAAAAACAATCGTGGACACAGAGAGTAGGACAGTGGTTCAGCGGGGTATGTGTCGGTAGCGCGTTTGTGGAGTGTACTGTGGTGTCTTTTGCCTTAAATTTGTTCCCAGTTTGTCAATTCTGACGAAATTATTACAAAGACGCAAAATTATTTGGTTTCATCGACGTTTGATACAAAGAAATGCAACAGGCATCACAAACTTTGAACCTTCCCCACCCTCATTGGAGGCCCCATTTGCACAAAATTTTTGAAGACTACTTGAAAAATAACAACGTTTGTCTCTGTGTCCACGCATGTTTTTGTTCTCCTGCTGTTATAATTCGTTTTGTGTTTTTATTTTTTTGGCAGCGTTTGGATAATGTAAGATTTTGAATGTTTTTTGTTTTCCGCTTATGGTGATGGTACTGTAGGTGCAAATGGGTCATCACATGGCTTGGAAATATTTATTTCAATATCGTTTCGTTCATTACCAGCCATAAGTTGCAAAACAATATAGTCCAGGCCAGCGTGATGGTGGGGAGAAAGATATATTTCGTGGTATGAATCGGTTGCCATTATTTACAGGATGCCAATGACGATAAAAAGGACAAGTCCAAAGATAAGACTAAGAAGGTCCTCGTTAAAACAATTGAATTGCCAATTGATGCCAGAACACATGGCTTCTCTCAAACTGAGTTGAACAGCTACTTGGAACAAGAGGTATGTTATTTTTATACTTCAATTTAAGTAAATATCTAGTAATTTTTTATTTGATTATAGGTGATATGTTACATATGTATTGTTATTGAATTAACTTTGAAAACGCACTTTTTAGCACCATTTCAATTCCATGTTTAATTTACAGGGCAAGATGCAAGCCCAGGACCGTCAAGAGAAAGAGCGTGCTGATGCGCGTAATGCTCTCGAGGAATATGTATATGAGTTGCGTGGAAAGTTGTCTGAAGGCGAAGTGTTGCACGACTTCATCGCTGAGGATCAACGTAGCCGCCTCGTCAACCAGCTGGACTCGCTCGAACAGTGGCTGTATGATGAGGGCGAGGACCAGAACAGACAGGTATTAAGAATGAGTATTTACTATTTAAACATTATTAACAGACTGGTTTTGAATGAAATAAGAAATGTGCTAATTTTCTTATATGATCTAACTAGCTTTCCGCCCGCGGCTTCGCCCGCGCAGTCAAAGAAAAAACCCGCATAGTTCCCGTTCCCGTGGGATTTCCGGGATTGCGTCATTTTCCCGGGATAAAAAGTAGCCTATGTCCTTTCTCGGGTATCAAAATATCTCGATACCAAATTTCATGAAAATTGGTTCAGTAGTTTAGGCGTGATTGAGTAACAAACAGAGTTACTTTCGCATTAATTATAATATTAGTATAGATTATCACATGTTTTGTCTATACTCTATTATCATAGTTCAGTAACATACTGTTAGCAATAAGTTGCGGAACTTCTTTAAAAATCTACAGACTTACAAAAATTAAAGGTTTTTGACCATAATAATTACAGGTTTACAGCGATAAGCTGACAGAGTTGAGGACGGAGGGCGAGCCCATTAAGCAGCGGCGCCTCGAGTTCGAGTTGCGCCCCGGAGCATTAGATGACTTCGCACTAGCTATACAGTTGACTAACAAAGCCGTGGATCAATACAAGTAATTTATCTATTAACTGTTAGCATTTAATATATTATTTTTTACCATTGTTATTTTGTTTTTTATGAAGTGTTGAATCAATATAGTAACTTATAAGTTGCTTTTTCTTGGTTCATCTAATTTATGTAATGTAAATATATTAAAAATTGAATATTATAATTAACTGCTAATATGTTATATTAGGATATACTAGATTTCCGCCCGCGGCTTGGCGCGCGTTTTAATGTAAAAATCCGCATAGTTCCCGTTCCTGTGGGATTCCGGGGATAAAAATATTATATGCTACGTCTTATTCTGGGTATTCAGCTACCTACATACTAAATTTCATTGTAATCGGTTCAGTAGTATTTGCGTGAAAGAGTAACAAACATCCATCAATGGAAATCTATAATATTAGTATGATTTAAAAAATTTACATCATTTTACTCTTCAATGATCCTTCATTCGACGACGCGGTTGGCGCAGTGGTAAAGTAACTGCCTACTGAGCCGACGTCCCCGGGTTCGATCCCCGGTCAGGGCAAATATTTGTGTGATGAACTCAATTATTTGTTCTTGGGTCTGGGTGTTATCTATATAATATGTATTTATTAAATATTATATTTATTCGTCGCCTAGTACCCACAATACAAGCCTTAATTGAGCTTACTGTGGGACTAGGTCGATTTGTGTAATAATGTCCTATAATATTTATTTATTTATTTGACTCAACAAGTCCAATAATAAGGTATACTCTGTGTGGCAGGTCCGGCGACGCGAAGTACGCGCACCTGAGCGAGGCGGACATACAGAAGGTGTGCGACGCGAGCAAGAGCGCACTCAGCTGGCTGGAGGGCGCGCGGCAGGCGCTCGCGCACGCGCCGCGACACCTGCCGCCGCCGCACACCACGCACCAGATCCGCCAGGAGAGACAGGTGACGTATATGTTTTAACCTCAATTTCAATGATATTGAATATTGGTGACCTGGTTGACCCCGCACAGGTTTTTCCTAGTGGGTTAACCAGGGATTTACAATTTATATGAGTTTGTAAAAAATTGTGAAAACAAAACAAATAAATTTTGATTTGATTGGTATTTTAAGCCTTTAAAATATTTTTGTTTCATTCAATGAAAAATTATAGAGTTTTAAACATTAATTAGATAAAGCACTCACCTCACTCCCTTAGACCACAGATATTTGTTCAATCTTGTGTCTTACTAGCGCCCGCTTTGTCTAAAACCTAATAAATTATATACTAAAACCTTCCTCGGGAATCAATCTATTTAATAAAAAAACCGCATCAAAATCCGTTGCGTAGTTTTAAAGGTTCAGGCATACATAGGAACAGAGAAAGCGACTTTGTTTTGTACAATGTGGGGATGTATAATCTTATTAGCTTTCCGCCCGCGGCTTCGCCCGCGTTTTCAAAGAAAAACCCGCATAATTCTCGTGCCCGTCGATTTCCGGGTTAAAATCTATCTTATATGTTAATCCAAGTTACCCTCTATATGTGTGCTAAATTTCATTGCAATCGATTCAGTAGTATTTGCGTGCAAGAGGAACAAACATACACACACTCACATCCATCCTCACTTTCGCATTCATAATATTAGTAGGAAGGATAGGATAGGATATAGTACAGGCAGTTTAATATGATCAATAGAACTAGTAGCTTTTCATACACTGATTACGTAAAAAATACTTAAAACTCGGCTTATCGGTGATCTTTAGTGAGATTGAGATTGAGAATGAACATCATTAAATTACAAAACCTGCATAATAATTTATTATTTAATAATTCTTTCAAACTCAAACTTATTTATCTTATATAATTACTTTTGAATCGTCATAACATTTTTTAACATTTACCACCAAACTTTATCAAACAATTCTAATACTTGATTATTAACCAATATACTTGAATAACAGAGCTTCGAGAACACCGTGAACCCGATCCTGAACAAACCCAAGCCCAAGGAGAAGACGCCCCCACCAGCTAACAACACGGCCGGTGATGGGCAGAACGCACCCGAACAGCAAGCCTCGCAGGAACAAATGGACGTCGAGTGAAACCCTCGCTATTAACGCCTGCCCCCTTAGACAAGTGGCTTTCTATTAAAGTTCAATAGAATAGATTATGAATGTATGAGATTGACGTAATCAATCGTAGTCGTCGTCGTAATCAAACGTCAATCTCATGCATTCATAATCTATTCTATTGAACTTTACGCTAATAGAAAGCCACTTGTCTAGGGGGGCTGGTTTTCACTTTGATAAGTGCAAGTGCAGGTTATTAGTGCAGGTGATTAGTAGGCTGTGTAGTAAAGTGAATAGAAGCGTGTTCTATTTTTTTGCGAGTGGACTGCGAGTAGCCACGTCCCTCCCCCCCACTCACTAAACACGTCTGGACAGGAGTGTTTAGTGTTTAGCGAATAGCGTTTAGTGTGTAGCGTCAGACGCTTGTTGTTGTACAAAATGGCAAAGTGGACCGAAGACACAACCTATAAATTTGTGCAGGAGTATCTAAAACTTGAACTAAATAAGAATTGGACACTACTCGCACTACTCACCTCCACTTGCAGTGAATTGGACACTACTCGCACTACACACCTGCACTCGCACTAATCACCTGCACTCACACTAATCAAAGTGTAAACCAGGCTTAACACGGACCCTTGGACAGTCCAACGAACCGCGAATCACTTATATCCCCCCATAAAATACGCTTAAACTAACAAGCCACAAAACAAGCCTTAACCGTTTCAGTTACGAATTTGTCCTTTATAAGCGCTATGTTATGGATTCAACCATCTCGGACTTTAATTGACTGACAATTTTTTATTATTCGCGGTTCCCGTGTTACGTATTCTCCACTTGGACTTCATCAAGTCGTCCGTGTTATACTTAGACTATATATTGCAGGAATATTTGCTCCGATTCGCCCATAGGAATAATTAATAATAAACGTGATTTCGATTGTAATGTCGCTCTATACATTACATCACAGTCTAGTATAATTCACCTAGATAGATAGGTACATAATTACATTTCATTCACTATAAAAGAATGTAAACATTGAAATGGTATTAGCTTAGATTCATTGAATCTCTTCTTGCACTATGCTATACTCGGTGCCTGTAGCTTATCCCACCATGACGAAATATCATCATGAATAGGATAATTTATGAAAAAATCAATAGTTTATGAATTTTAGGTACTTAAGTAGTTATTACTTAATCCTATGGGTGTAATGAACTAACTCACAGTATATATTATTTAATTAGTCAATATTTAATTTGGTTCCCATTTACATTGTGTATTTCCTATTGAATGATGCATCGGTGATGCGAGGAGTTGATGTAAAGCAATTATTTAATTTTAGTGCATTTCTAATTCGAAGTAACGCAGGATAGTATTATTAATACGATTTTATTTTTTGGTAATATTTTATATATTTTGTGCATTTTATGCGTATTAGTCAGTTCAATAAAGAAACGAATCTTCAATGGCGGCCAAAGCTGACTTTGACAGATGGTAGGATCATCAAAAAAGAAAATAAAAATAACGTAAATTGATAATTATTTTATTAATTATTTCAAATTGTTTGTTGACTAACTTTTTTGTTATTGTATTTGTGTATTTATATGAATTATCATATTTACGTATACAGAATGTAATAAAATCCCCATAATACTTGTAATAAGCCCATAAAACTGAACAACTTTTCACAAAGAACATATTTTGTCAAATTCCAATCAAACATTATTTACTTTCGCAAATGCATAATTGTCATTGTAAATTTATGATAAAAACTATTATAGGGAAAATCAAATACATTTTAGTGATTTTATTTTTCCATTTTTTTTTTGCATACCGTACGGCCGTGTGTGAGCGAGAGGGAATGATAAGCGCCGCCATTGAAGATTCGTTTCTTTAAAGAACTAACTAATAGTTACATTATCAGTGAGCATGTGATAAAATGGTTATGTTTTTTTTTTCATTGTATGGGTATAAGAGTTAAAACTTTAGTAGCTTATGCATTCGGTTAAAAATACGGTGAAAATAAATCAGATTTTAGTCAAATTAGTAATGGATTACAATTTTCAACTTTTCTGCATAATACACTATTGTGCCTATTTGCTATTTAAATTCAGTTGAAATAATGTATATTTAATGAATTATTGTGCAATGACTTGACTTTAATATTCATGTATACATTAACCAAGAGTTCTAATTCTTTGATGATTTTGGTGCTCATAATGCAAATCTTTTTCATTTTGCTGCACACTGTGTGATATTAGTGGTATATCAAATTTGATGTAAACATAGGCACATATAGAAATGTAAACTGTTTCTTATCCAAAAAACGAACAAACAGGTCATTGTCTTAATTGTCAGTAGTAACATTCCAAAGGACAACTTGATCTACAAGACTAAAATTTATCTTAGATTATTTTATTACTCTTTGGCATAATTATCTAAAGTTTAATAATTAATGAAAAGCTTTGTGTTTCAAATAACATTCACCAATAACTTGCAGATATGCGGTCAAGAATCCTTTGGCCTATTTTGTACCTTTAAAATAAATGGTTGAACCATTTCAATGTTACAATGTGCATTCATAATGTTAAAAAGCTTAGTAAAGAAATTTAACAATATTTTGGTTTTTACTTATTCCTATAGAAGTATCGTGAAGATATCAGTCGTAAAATATGTGAGCTGTTACACCAGGCATAACTCTTCCAGTTATTCTAGAACTCGCTACGCCAATCTTGAGTTCACATGATTTTTGTAAGTATTTAGTTTATTGTGTTATACAAAATAATCTTTTAAGCTGCATCAGAGTAAGACAAATTATTTAAACTTACAAACATCAGTTCTAGCATTCACCAAAAAATAAAACACAAGTACATTATGAATAAAACATTGTCTTTATATTTTATACACAATAATTTAAAAGAAACTGAATGAACCTATATTGCAACTTAATTGGCGTGTTTTTTCCAATTGTTTTATAAGATTCGCACATAATTAAAATAAATAGATACTGAATTATTTTAAAAAGCTGCATTCATGCATCTGGATTAACTTCATTAACAAAGTCTGCTGGATTTTTCCGTTGTTTAAATTTGTATGATGCTTCAACAGAAGTATATACAAAATACGCAGTGAGAAATACTGTAACAAATTAAATATTCCTGTTATTTCACATACCCTTTTCAATCTCTTTTACAAACGTTTAAAATCTTCTCTCAATAGGTATCGTAATTAATTTTAGGCCATGGCCTATGATTTTATCACACTCGTATATTCGCTTGTGGGAATTGAAATTTAATGTGCTACAGAGTAAGTAAAAGTGTGGTTATGTGGAAAAACAATTTGATGTCCCTATCATAAGTTCTAATATTTATAAGGGAATTAATAAGAAATAAAGGCAATTTCAATGATATACAGCCCTAGGTCAAAACTTTGAGATGAGAAAAAAATGTACCTACAAATAGTATCCTGGATTTAAACTTCCAAAAGAGCTTGTAAAATAATAGGTACTGAAACTAGAGATAGAAAATAACTAATTACATATTATCTGTGAGTGTGGAAGAGTTTTTACATCAGGGCTCATATTTATAACATAAAAGATATGAAAATTTGTGTATAATTAATATAAATAACATACCTGGTAACCAAGTCAAAATGGTTGGTCTTGTTCGTGTTATTACATTAGGCAGTCCATGCTTAATAACGCCAGCAAATGGTCTCATCTCATGAGGAGACAGTGAATAATATATAATCCCTCTAATAGTAGCTAATTCACCGAAATGTTTACCCATTTTTATTTACTAGTTCAAAATAAGCGTATCCAATTGAGATCAAATTCAACTTTAATCACATTTGAAGTTTTATTCCATTGTTTTGATGAGGTTTTATCTTGGGTTTTACCAAGGTTTTACTTTACTCATATTTATTATCTAAGCCTAGTATATAATTTCTATAGAAAATGCCTGTTAAGCAGTATGTACACAGGTGGTTTTTATATCACGCCCTCCAAAATAAATCTATACTAATATTATAAAGCTGAAGAGTTTGATTGTTTGAACGCGCTAATATTATCAGGAACTACTGGTCCGATTTGAACAATTCTTTCGGTGTTAAATAGCCCATTTATTGAGGAAGGCTATAGGCTATATATGAGCGGAGAAAATAGCAATGCGGGTGAAACCGCGAGGAACAGCTAGTGTTTAAATATTTTAAATCCGCTAAATGGAGCGCTAGCAAGTTTATCATGAGAAGGAACGTCCGATATAATATAACTTTTGGTCCGGGAGCCAGCAGCAGATTTTATGACCAAGTTCCTCTCAAGCGGTAATTAGTAAAATGCATCAAAGTATAGTATTATGAAGCCTCGTGAACGTCAGCTGGAGCTCGGTTGGGGGGAAGAGCGGTTGTAGCCTCCCGTATCAGCTGACGGTTTTTCCACCAAGATACAGCCAGCTGACATATATATTTATCCACAGTTACATATAAGCTATCATCAGGTAAATTTTTGTTTGAGAGGAAATAACGGAAAATAAATTTTTCTTTAAATTTAACTTTCATGTTCGAGACACCAGCTGACGTATAATACACCATGTTGTAACCAGCTGACTATTTTTTTTCGTTGAGATATTGGGTTAGCTACAATTTGACAAATTTTTAGCTGAGAGGAAATGAATGAATGAATGTATTTTTTTTCCTATGTGCGTGGGAGGCTACAACCGCTCACCCCCCCAACCGAGCGCCAGCTGACGTTCACGAGGCTTTATAATACTATACTCTCATGCGTCTGACGAATTATCTCTTGAGAGGAAATTATTGTAAAATTTTACATGATTATAGTATACCTATGTGATTAAATACTTCTAACTAGTTACATCTTAAAAAAAATTATGCAGGAAAAAATAAAAGAGCATCTAAATGTATACTGCTTTTTTTAATTAAATAAATAGGCATATGAAACAATATTACAGTATTTATAACATAATAATAATTAAACACATAAGAGATACATAAAAATTGCTTGTACTTTTTGGAATGACACCACAGCACTTTTTTAAACAAAAGTTTTCAACGTAGCGTCTTTTAACTCGTTATATCTATTCAGACGTATTTCTGCATACCTGAAAAAGATATAAGCGGTATTTAAAAAAATTGTCTCTTAAATAAAAAAAATATTGAATCATATTCAAAATTCCGTACCTGCCAAAGTCAAAATCGATACTGGAATGTTCAAATTGGACAAGGGACCAAATTCCCCACATAAAATGTGACACCAAAGATAGCAGTTGGACCTCTCTATAAACTTCTTCAGTTTTAGATGATAAAGTTTCAGGGTCTAGATCGTCGAAATATTCTGTCAAATATGTTCGTATCCAAAAAAGTTGAAATTCCTTATTTGGATATCTTGAATAGTCAATGTCGTCAATGGATATCCCTAAAAGTAATTTTAAAATATTTGAAATGAAACAATACTACAATAAATATTATATTTAAACGGCGCGACGTAGCATATTAGCACAGCATTACAATTCCTAGGAAATATTGTAATATTATGTACTGTGGTGTAAGTTCCTCCGTTAACTTTAACGTTAACGTTAAAACGAAATTGTTATTATTACAAACGATTATAGTACTATGTAGAGATAAACTACGATAACATGGCGCGCCCCTCCAAAATTCAAAATGTTTGAAAGTATAATTGTGAAAGTATTTACAATGCACCACCAAGATTCACAACGCATGTGTGCGTAATGAGACGGCCGTCAAACAAAAACAAATCCACGGATTTGTTGCTCGACTAGTCACGCTCTAATCGCTCATTATTATTAGTAATGGCGCTGCACTGACGTATTCTATGAAAACGACACGTGCGTTGTCTTGGGCGCTCGGCAACTTATGATTAGTTGACCAACAAATCTGGACCTAAAGTACTAAAGACGAATACGTACAACTACATACAAACTCCTTCGTAAGGATGTCACTACACACATTGAAACAGTAATTTGGAGGGGCGCGCCATGTTATCGTAGTTTATCTCTACCTAGTTATTCATGACAATAAATGATATACATAGGTTAAAAATGGAAATATTGAGATGTTAGTGGTTTTAGTTCCCTTCAAAAACTCAAAAGTTATTTATCTGACTCGAGTGGCCTCAAATTTTAACGTGATGTAGGAACCGATTTGAGACTGTTTTATCTATTTTTCCTCATTTCTTATCCTTCAAACTTAATGTGCAACATTGAAGCGTGAGAGCTGCTAGCAACGTAAATAATATATTCAGTATTTTAGTCACGCGCCAGTAGGTACCTACTTATTTATTTTCCATTAAGATAAAATTCTTGTCATGTTTGTTTCTCGCATATTCTCTATCTGGACTAATTCTTGTCAACATAACTAAACTCATAAAAACGTATACGTTAAATAATACAAGCTAACTATATTTTTTTGGTTATATAGTCTAGTTAAATTAGTTATATACATATATTTATCACTACATAGTATAAAACAAATTCGCTTTCTCTGTCCCTATGTCCTTATGTAGGTATGCTTAAATCTTTAAAACTAGGTACGCAAAGGATTTTGATGCGGTTCTTAATAGATAGAGTGATTCAAGAGGAAGGTTTTAGTATATAAATAATATAATTTATTATGTTTTAGACAAAGCGGGCGAAGCCGCGGGCGGAAAGCTGGTTAGTGATAAACACTAGGTTGGGCCTAATTAACTAATAAATTTGTTCATATTTGATAACAAAATAAACATAATTTGAAATAGGTACCTACTCCTTTCGTATACAAGGAGTTACTTAGCTGAAGAACAGTTTAATGATAACAAATAGGTATGTAATACCACATACTAATAATAATATACTACGTATACAAGTAAAGTAATACCTATGTTGTACTTACCCACAAATTCGTTGAAATGATTTGCAATATCATATGCTTGATAATTATAGGCAGCATATTCATAGTCTATAAATGACACGGTCCCATTATTTTCATTGTAGATCACGTTTCCTAGAAGCAAATCATTGTGAGCAAACACTATTGGGCTCTCTGTTGTTATTAAGTGCGATTTTAGTCTTTCAAATTCTATCCTTAGTCTTGTTATTGTTCCGAAACTATTTGCAAATCTACAACACGGACAAAATTTGTTATGAGTTTGAATATTTTAACAATATTTTAATTAGGTAGGTACTTATAGAATATTATCTTAAAAATAGAATAGGTACTAGGTAATACTAGGTAATCAGAATATATCTAGAACAATCTTATTGCAAATTTCACAGATATGGTAAATTAAATGATTAACGTCGTCATTAATATTATTCATTAGGTACAATGGTTTTGTTCCGTTTGACCTAGAACTTTAAATGATTAATGCAGATATATAAAATTATTTTAACAAAAAAGTAAAAGAAAGAACCTGGCATATACTGGATTTTTGCTTTATTATAGGTACCTATAGGTGCCTAACTACGCGTAATATGAAATGCGTCACAAAACGATATGTTCGAATTTATGAATGATGGTATGATGGAACTCAAATGATGGCGCTTCGTTTCAATAAATATTCAAGATGATAGTATACCTACATTTAATCAACATCCGGTAGGACTAGTGCAGGGGTTCCCAAACTGTGCGCCGAGGCGCCCTGCCCCCTGCCTGCCTGCCTGTCTATTCTATTGAACGCTACGCTAACAGAAAGCCACTTGACTAGGGGGGCTGGTGCGCCGTAGAAAGTTAAAAGGGGCGCAGCGCCGTGAGTCGATCTGCTTGTATTCGCGAGTATATGCGACTAACGAATGAAATCGGTAAGAAACAAAGCGTCGTAAAATGACATACAAGATTTTAAATTTGCTATGACGATAGGAACCCACGTCGTATCTATTTTTGGTTTTCTCTGCCTAACCTAATTTTTATTCTTGTATTGTATTTATCTATATAGACTGTTAAACTCCTTTTCAAATAGCTAGATTGGGTAAATAGGGCGCCGTGACATAAAACTTAACATAAAACTGCACCGCGAGCTGAAAAGGATTGGGCACCCCTGGACTAGTGAATGCTAATCGAATTTTATTTCTTTTGCATATATACAAAGTGAGAACATATATTATTACAAGTGTATGTTATGAAGTTATTTTTTAGAATATTAATCTATTTTGCTTAAGTTACTAAAATAACACATAGGTAACAACAATTTGAATAAGTAATTAAATAGTTATATCTATTCTTTTTCTATCTATACGAAATTAGATAACTTAGTGTCAATGTAGGTAAGTACGTAGTTTTAATAAAAGTGGACATAATTCTCGCGATAACAGTTTATTGGTCAATCGAACAATCGCTTTTCATTTATTAAATGTGCACACAGATATCGTAATCGATAAGGTAATACATACTTCTTTTAAATTTGAACTTTTGTTATCTAACTAACTATGTATATGTATATTAAACATCGCGTTTACAAAAAACTGCTAGCAACAATTTTATTTTTGCCCTGCCTATTAAGATTTAATCTAAAAATCTAATAATAATCAGTGAATTTATAGCAATTTATAGTACCTACCTAATTCTGAGTAAATTTCATGTTTACATTACGATAAGGTAGAGTTCAATAACTCTTGTCGATGTCAAGTGACTTATCAATTATCAAACTCTTTTCTATGTATACAGAAAGGGAAAGTTGTTTAGAAAAGGTTGAGAAAATCAAAACCCACACGTGCATGAATAGGCAACAAACATAACATGTTATTCCAGTACAACATTTGCATAGGTACCTAATATTAATGTGACTCGGTAATAAATAAGCTGGGATCTCACCTTGTTTGTTTCGAAGGGTCTGAGAAAGGTTCTGGTAGTAGGGCCAGAAATTGCTCAATTTTATCCCATATCATCGATTCTTTCTTAATCTGTAAACAAATTTTATTAGATTCGTGTTAAATTATGCACTTAAATTTATGCACTTGCGTGTTATAGTTATTACAATTAAATATTATTATCTTAATTTCAACGTCCACGCCGCGGTAGAGACCGGCGAATGCAGGAATCGCCTTATTGTAAGATTTTTAAATTCTTTTATCACATTGAGCCCCAAGCGGCCTGATCGGTCCCAGACACAATAGATTTTCTATTGTGTCTGTGGTTCCGGGTTACTACGAAAGAAAGGCCAGTCCTTCCCGGGTCAGGTAGTTTGGGTTTTTTCCCGGGTCAGTCATTTGCGTGCAAATATTCGTACAATAAATGTTTTGGTTTATCGGATCGTAACTAATGTAACGAAGAAGATAGAAGGGAAGTCGGCGAGATAGTCAGATTCTCATTTGGGTAAATATACATGTATTTAAAATATCCAATTTTGTATTTTGCCAAAACGTGATAAATAAAATATCGTAATCCCAAAAAATGGGATTATTTAACACTAATTATGTTTTAGGAATAACGATATCTTTGATTACCGATACACGTTTTAAATTTTAATATCTGGTCTTGAATTATGTATATTTATATAGAGTTATACGATATACATATATGTAGGTTTATTTGTGATAAACCTTCGTGACCTTAATTTGATAAGATAAAACCCAACTAATTTTCTATTAATATATTTAACAAGTGGTTAAATTTATATGACAGGTAAAATATTATTCATTGTACATATAGAGTAAATTATTACCTATACATTTTATTTTCATTTTTCGGTCATTGTAATCCAGCATACAATATAAATATTACAGTGTATTAAATCTAATGATTGTGTCCATGAAAACATATAAACGTAAGCACTCGTGGTCTCGTGCCGATGGCAAAGGTCGGCAGCCAGGGTGTAAGATAGTTTTAAGAATTGATCAAAAAGAAAAAGAAAAAATGTACATATTAATTTAAATCGTGTTGAAATACAGTGTAAAAGGTATTCCCGTGGATTTGCCCGCGAGCTTAACAGCGGGGCATAGCTAGCTAACTAAATAAATCAATAAAAATAAATAGGCAGTCTAATCTATTAAGTGCGGATATAAACAGTTTGTTCAATTGATATAAATTGAAACATATTATCTTTGACACCCACATAAAAAAGAACAAGGTACCTATAAATTATGCAATCACGGTTAATGTAAGGCACAAAAATAGATTGGAAACTTGAAGTGCAGCTTCAGGTTAAAAGCCTAAAATAGTTTACAAAGATGTGTGTCATTTTTTTTCCAATCTTTTTTTTTCTTTCTTTTAGAAAACGAGATAATTTATTATCATAATAATATATTTTGAGTATTTTATTTGATTTTTATTGTTATTCATATACCACAATTATACGAGTAAGAATAAATAAAATATGCTCAAAGAATCAAAGATCGAAAACACTCCTTGAATAAATACGTAGAAGAACAGGGGGCGTGGCCAAGCGCTACGCGTACATATAAACGGCGCGATGTACGCCGGATGTATGACGGTTCGAAGATAACTTACTTTTCTCTTTATACTATGGCTATAGCCTATAAAATAGCTCACAACGTGTCGTGATCACTGGTGATACACGACGCGAAATTCAAAGATATAATTTTACATGCCTTTTTTATTTGTGGCAATCATTTAAAACTGAGGTCTAATTAGTCCCCACTCCCCAGCATAGTCAAAGGAAATTGGAATTTGAAAAAAATAACATGGGGAAAAGGATATTAATTCAGCCTTCTATTTCCAGACATTGGACAGATGATTTTGACCATACAATTAAATTATTCCGTTGAAGCTTGAAAAATTACAGTTACCATTAAATAAACTAAGTTACCTTTTTATCCAACTCAACTTTGTGCATCTTTGCCATTTGTTTAGCCACCATAGCACTTATTTTCTCATCAATTACAGAGTCTATGTTCAACGTCACTCCAGGATAGTATTGATAAGCTAATCCATTTTTAAATACTCCATATATTTCAGGAGCTAAATTCAATTTGTGAAGTGTTGTTATATTCCTTAAAATAAAATTACCTTAATGAGCAAAATATTCTATTACTTAGTGCTTGCTAGGGCATGCTATATTAAACTCAATTAAAAAAAATAAAGCAAGCATAACTAAGGGCCGATTTTTCAATACTTGGATAAAACTTATTAGTCGAATAATGTATAAAACTACCATTTTAAAAACATATTCTAATTGCCCGTATTTGACAGTTTACGTGACATTTTAATATTATCGTGTAATACTTTATTGGACGGATAAGTTTTATCCAAGCATTGAAAAATCGGCCCTAAGTGTGTAATTCCAATGCTATTAATTACAGATTAGTTAATTTACTTACCTATAATGATAATGATCGTTTTATTATATGAAATTAAAAATTGATTGAGTAAATTATATAAAATGTGGTTTTATTATTATTAAGAAATCTTGAAAGCATATTTCGATATACTATTCCATTTATTGAATGAATATATTTTTTACATAAGGCAAGAAAATAGGCAATAGGTGATCATGTTTTTGTCGTTCATTTACCATTCTTAATAAATAATAATTTAACAAGATAAAGATAGGACAATTTATGCAAGGACATTATAAGCCTAAGTGTAACCATACATTATTTGAAATAAAAATTTAGAATTACAAATCTTGATGTTATTGATATTTAATTATTTTGTTTACCCTTTGTAGTAATTGTAATAAATTTAATTTTTAAAAACAAAGCACATCCAAACGCGTTAATAAAATCAATAAATCGTACTCACCGTACTTCTGCTGTCCTATCAATCAACAAATCTGTTTTATTACCGTAAATTCGCACTAAAACTATATTTTCACTTTCATCTGTATTGTTATTTATTTCACAAGCTACTAATTTGTTTGTGATTCCGTCGGTAAAAATCTGAAATATAATTAAAATCAATAACTACATATTTTAAGATTATTATAAATAATATTTTAAGTAAACATTTCAAATGTTTTACTTTAAATTTAATATTTTCGGGTCGCCAATTAGGTCTTATTTCTTCTAATATTGAATAAATCCCAGGATAAATATTCGTTTCATCGACTTCTACTGGAATAAATTTATGGCCGTCTCTACTACATATTGAAGACATTATTTTTATTTAGGTGATATTTCTATAAACACGAGCGATCTACGTAACAGTGAAGTTGAAATGCTGAGGCACATTTTACATATTCAGAAGACC
>CAJQZN010041852.1:0-15466 GCA_907164685.1 Colias eurytheme | reverse complement strand
GTTTTTGTTTCTTCAATGCCTGTTATTTTTATGTTTTATTTGCAGTTTGCACCAAAAAATAAAACCGAAAATTCTTTGCGAATGACAAAATCAATTGACAACGATGTCAGAATCATCTGTCATGTCCACAGACAAAATATTATAGGTATTGTATGTCATTTTCTCGGAGTTTATAATATCTTGCGTTCTACAAAATTCAAAGGCTATTTGTTTCGTGAATCGTGATGTATATAACTATGAAAAAATAATCATTTGGATGTCCTAGGTCACTACATGATTTTTAATAAGCTTCTTGAATAAATGGCGTCCTCTTTGATTTTCTTTTTTTCCACTCATTTTTTGCTCACTTATCCATCAATAGTCAATACAATACAAACATAATATTATGCACTTATTATAGGAGATGGAGGATGAATTTATTTCCCCAAATATTGAAAGTCCTTAGTACCTGGATTGATTACCTTTTTTGTTTTAATATACTAATTATAATATAGCATAAAGCTTTGCTATAGAAAGGGTAATAAGTTTTCCACCCGCGTAGTCAAAGGAAAATCAGCACAGTCCCTGTTCCCGTGAGATAAAACCTATTTCCTTTAACAGGTTTCAAACTATCCTTGTACTTACCAAAATTTCATCCAAATCGGTTTAGTGGTTTAGGCGTGATAGAGGAACAAACATACTTATATGTGGTAATGATGTTATCTATCTTAATAAAATTTGTTAAATTAGCTTTCTGTCGACATCGAGGCATTGAAGATCAAGAACTTCTGAAGCCCGGATTAGAAAAAAACCTGCATTAAGATAATTTTCGCCACTTGTGTGCCATCACCATCACTACATCTCTGTCCCTTTGTATGCTTAAATCTTTAAAACTACGCAACGGATTTTGATGCGGATTTTTTAAATAGATAGATAGAGTGATTCAAGAGGAAGGTTTTAGTATATAATTTATTAGGTTTTAGACAAAGCGGGCGAAGCCGCGGGCGGTAAGCTAGTTTTTTAGTAAAAAATATCACAATAAAATATATTATACTGTCTATTTTATTATGTATTGCATCACCTTTGTGTATGGTACATATATTTAACCTAGAAGATTATTCTTTATTTACTTAGTTATTGATTTAATAATTTACAAAGCTTTACTTCACATTATTTATTCAGCTACTTAATTAAAACAAGTTGTCTTGTCTTTGTTAATTGTTTGAACTTCAATTATATCATAATATCCTGGAATTACGATAAATCTCTTTATTATAAATAATTAGAGTTAGTTGATACTAAAACCCAAACAGTTTCAATTAAATATGAAACGAAACCGTATAATAATATTATGTACTTATTATTATCTACTAAGTTATGTACGTTATTAGTTTTTGAGTATTATCATGGACCAATCTTGAGTATTATGTTGAGTATATGGGTCCATGGTATTATTAATTTTATAAAAAATCTGTAATTCGGATAATTTTGTACCTAGTTACCTAGGTAAATATTTTTTTCGCTAGGGTTGAGCAATTAAGTAAGTGTAGGGATAGAGTAAGTAAGTGTAGATAGAGTGTAAGTAAGTGAAGTGTAGGGATATGCTGGAACAATTTACAAGATAATTATGTAAGCAGGTAGGTATTTTATTTTAGAATTTGATTGGACTGGAGATTTAGTGGAGACTCAGTTGTAAGATTCTCGGACTTAAAACGATGTTATGAGATTCGAAACAAGATGTATTTACATATGTATAGGTAGGTAGGTATATTATTGTTTAGAACCTATAATACCTAACTACCTATATATTAACTACATTTAAGTATTTTTCTCAGCTTATCTCCATTTCACTGCTCCTACCGGTCAATATAACATCGTGAAAAAACTCGCATGGCTATGAACCAAAAGTTCAATGACATGCCAACCAAGTACCAATCCGAACTTGGCCAGCGCGGTGGATTATAGCCAACGCCCAACGGTGAACCCTATGACTGAACCCTCATAGGCATGTGTCCTTGCAGACTGCAGGGGAATCCATATTAAAATACCTAGGTAGGCCGTAGGCTAAAGATTGTAGATTAGGGTTTACGTAGTAAGTAATACTTAATCTCTGATTAGGGTATGGTTGACTGGCGGAGGCTTAGGGCGGAGGTGTCTTGTCTTCGAATGATAATGTCTGCGTCAGGATGGCTGGACCAAGATATTTTGATGGTTTGAGCAATACCCAGCTCTATCGAGTGAGATTCAAGAGGCTTGAAGGACATGGCATTATTGTTTTTCATAAAATTATCTTTATTCAAACAAATTTCAAAGCAACAAGTAGACTGATTTCAAATGGACCATTTGAGAGTTGATTGACGTAGGTATCTAACTATGCATAGTTAACGAATGTACATATTAAAATAATTCGCCTGATAGGTAATTTTGTACATTTCAGTGTACAAACGTATTTAGCATTGTTATGTTAATATTAAACAAACAAATGAAATCATACACGATAATTGCGAAATAAATTGTTTATATTACCTACCTATTAATATAGCTACCTATTGAAAATATTGACGAGTGGATGACCTCAACATTGTCTTGCTAAGCGAGATATAATGAGGACATGACTCACAGCTTCCTTGTAAGATACTTTGCAATACGTCACATAAACGCAATTACTTATGTATTTTCTCGAATCAGTATCTGTTTCTATTTATACAATTACAATAATAAAAAATATGATCGTTCGTGTGAACGTTAGTGTTAAGGACACTTATTTTTATAAAATTTTTGAATGTTTTAGATGGTATAAACTTATTTTATTGTAGAATGTGGGGTTAAATGCATTCGATGACGTATTTGTAGAGGGATCCTACCTGTTGGCGAAACCTACTTTCACTGATCATGATACCGTTATAGGACATTACCTGAGGCGTTAAATGAAAGATGCGAATACAAAAACATGTTTAATTATTGAGACACATCATATACTTATTACAGCAATTTATTAATAATGTCGCACAAAAACAAACTGATTTATTAACTATTTCGTTCGGCGTTAATTGCAACTAAAGCTGTCCGAGTAAGAGACGGCGTCGATTAGTCAAAATACATTTATTTTTATAAATTACAATATTTCTGGGAGACAGCAAGGCACAGGGCGCGGGAGGCCACGAGGGCCGTTCGTTTTCTCTCTGTATATATCGGTGCTTTCTAAATACATAATTATTCGATTATAGGGTTACGCGCACGATCTCATAATATTAGAAAACTATGATGATGTCACGGTGTTGGACATGTTATGTAGAGGCTTAGAAGCCGTGAACTTTGAGTTGTTCGGGCTTAACAAGCCCCGACTTGGTGAGCCACTGGCAAATATTCTCGCGCTGGTCGCCCTGCAGCTGCAGCACCTCGCCGTACTCGGGGTGCTCCACGACTGTACCGTTGCACGCGAACTCCTTCTTGCATGCCCGCACAATCTTCTTCAGGTCATAGTCCGACGAGAGGCCTTGTACCGTTGTTAGCGTTTTGCGTCCGTTCCGCTGTTGGATCCGGACGTGGACTAATCCATCTTGAACATCGTCTTCCGAGCTTTTGATAGCATCGGCGAATGGGTCGAATGTGTTGAGATTCTGGATGGACATACGATATAACGTCTCTACTCTTTGTTTCAATAAAACACTGCGATACAACGCACTAATGAGTTTAACTGTCACTGATAACGCTCGGTGCTAGTGGCACAGACAGCGCAACGACCAATTTACGCAAACTCCAAAATGTAATGGCGGATGATATGGCGAGTTGACCAAAAAAATGAGTATGTCACGCGGAGGCGGAAATCGTTATCGATCGCGACCATAGACAACTGCCACTATTTTTTTAAAAAGCTGCTTCCACACAATTTTGATTTGTCGGTTTTTATTAAATAAAAATTATCCCTTGAGTTTCGCATATAGTTTCGGGACATAATCATCATATTTAGCCACATAAAAATTTCCAGCAACTGGTGTCCCCAATTTGAATTGTTGAGCAAATTTTGAAATAGAGAATTTACCTCTCTTGTCTCCCGAATTATTAGGCAGTTTGGGAACTTTAGAAAAGTCGCATTTTTCTTGTTGTCTGAATACTAAAAAAACATATCGATGTAGACCTGTTCCTTTTGGTGGACCCGAACCAATATAATCTGATAAAACTTCACCCTTGTTTATGTCACCTCCATAAATATTTCCTACTAACCAATGATGCCATTCTCTGAATTTGGGATTCTCTCGACTTGGTGCATCAGGGTCAACCATGGCTAAGGTATAATATTCAGTGTCTTTACTAGCCCACTTTACATTTGGTCTGTCTTTAACTTGCGTCGGCGTTAGTTCTTTTCCTAAGTCAACGGTTACTCCGCTAGGATATTGTATATTTAAAATTTCTGATGGCGCTATAGTTGTCACGTCAGGAATAATACAGTGTTGTTTAAATAATGTTTGCACCTCAGACATTATTGTTTTCTTATAGTCCTTTCTGCAGTTTTATCACTTTATTTAATTAATATTGTCAAAAATATAAGAGTTATCTGGTTACCATGGAAGCGTACGTAAGAGAATAGGAAAATGTTTAGATATAAGCTTCTTGGGAAAATGTTTTATATAGTCTGTGGTTGTTTCTAAATATTTACCTTGACCTTGACTGTGACATATTATATGCTTGCAACGTGCTTGCAACTATTTTTAAAACGTAGAATATTTTTTATAGTTTTTGAGGATAAAATGCTTCCCTTTTTCAATACTTTGTCTATGGCAAACCGATTATTGATATAACTTTTTAGTATACAGATAAAAAATAATCGATCTTTCTCAACTTTGACATATCTACATAAAAATATTTATGACATTGACAGAAAATGAAATTATGACAAAAACGCGGGAAACTACAAACTTACAAAGTGCGGGATTGTTTTTAAAACTTATCTAATATTTTATTTTATATTCTTACCAGTAGAAATTAGAAAAGTACTAACGCACCGTGCGCTACGAGTAGACCCCGTCCTAAATCTTATCTAGTTCTAGGAGTGCTAGAAGTATAATAATATTATGTGTTCTGTGGCCCTATCAAACAAGTGTCTCACTATTACATAGTGTTTTCTTTCGCGGGACAAAATATCTGTAATAGATATTATTGCAATAAGTATTATTAGAAGTATGCGTTTAGCACAGATCAAGTAATTGCGTTTAGTGGTTATCCATTCATGTTAGAGCTTGTGCATCGACAGAAAATGGAGCCACGAACTTCGCGAAAAGATTATAAAAATCACTGATATTCTGGTCCGAGAAAAAGTCGCAAACGAGTTCGTGGACAAATGAAACGCTATCACGGTTTAGTGAAAACGTAAGGAAGTATTCTAGTTTTTTAACTGTACTAATAAAGATTACAATTATGTATATTGAAAGTTTTATCAAATTCTATATTTCATAATGTGCAAACAATAACTCTGAAATCATCTTGAGCATTAATTGTGACTTTCATCTATACAAAAAATAATATTTACCTGACTGCAGATTGAATAATACTGTCAAGACATAAGTACAGCGCCAAATTGAAAAAGTTTAATGTAGAAGCAAGTTATACATGATTATATAAAAACAATATATTATGTAATAGAGAAAAAGTATAATTTATAACTTCTATAAACAAAGATCTAGATCTAGAAGATATTTAGAAATTCAAGATTTTAACGGATTTTAAACGCGATATATTCATTATATTATTTTTTCTACATTTCTAAATGTAAAATACTCGCGTCTTAAGTTTTACTTCATATTGTCATCTTAATCTTATAATCAGCCAGTTTGGAATTTTAACTGGTAAGTATTTCAGAGGATTGATTCAATGATACCCCAGTTTTGTACCAGAAATTAGTTAGCACATTATGCTCAATTGGGCCTCTGTTACAGATATGTATGGTCCATACTGGACGAGAATAGCGAGAAATAGAATGTTGTGGAGAATTCTTGGGGGAGGCCTATGCCAAAGAGCAAGACAATCATAAAACCGGTGTCTAATACAAACAATAATATTTTAATTATGTTGCTTTCATAAACTTACATGTTTAATAATACTTAAGTAGTTTTTAACAAGAAATGTAACATTTAGATAAATGTTAATAAAGGCTTTATTTATTTATTTATTTACAGACATGTAAACGAAAATCTACAGCACCCTGCCATGTTCAAACAATTTTATATAAAAACAATATTCTCAAACTCAAATATTTATTTATTCAATTAAGTAGACGTCTTTTAGAAGCACTTTCTAATCGTGAAGACACATTTTTAACAATTACCACAGATTCGGAAAGCATGGAGAAGAACCGGCAAGAAACTCCATATTCTGACATTTCATAATTGCAACGGTCGGTGACATTGTTTGTGGCAAAATGAAAAAAAAAAAAATGTACGACCAGCAGGCCTTCATTGACAAAGTTTTGATTTTTGGGTGCTAGTCCAATGTGGCATAATTAATTGAAATAAATAAAATAAATAAATATTTCGGGACAATTTTCACACACGGCACGATCTGATCCCATACTAAGCTTTCGCTTGTTATGGAAACCAGATGGCTGATAAACATACATATATAATTTTAAATAAATACTTATATAGATAATTAACACCCAGACACAGAGCAAAGATCTATGTTCATCACACAAATATTTGCCCCGGGTGGGGATCGAACCCACAACCTCTGGCTTTGAAGGCAGGGCCACTACCAACCAAGCCAACCGGCCAGTCTAATTGAAAGGTCTATTTAGGAATGAAGAATCAAAAAGTTTATCAGTATGGTGATTATGGCCTGACCCCTTACAGGCCCACATCCCACCTTTGGGACCATCCAGTGGCCTGGCAGTTACTACAACCCCAAATAAAATGCTTCTCTTTAGTCATAAAATATTTTTTATTATATAACAACCCCAGAATTTTCCTTTCTACCAGAAGATATTATCAAATATATTACATACCAATGAGAAATAATGCCATGCTTGAAATGATAACTTTATTTGGGCAAACATCACCTATCATTACATAACACAAAAAATAATCATACACTATCAATCTTTTACTAAGAGAGTATCTGTTTGTATGAAAATGCTTAGTTCAGGAAATAGAAGACCAATTACAAATATTTTTTCATTATTGGATTTGTAAATGATCAAAGTGCTAACTTAACTTATATTATAAATGAGAAAGTAACTGTCTGTCTGTTCTTCATGCCACAACCATTGAACTGATTTGATGAAATTTGGTACAGAGATAGCTTGAGGCCTGAGAAGGGATATAAGGTACCTAGGTTTTATTCCAAAAATCCCACAGGAACAGCAACTATACAGTACATACTTTGTTTTATAATGAAGGGAAAGCTGTGCACGGAAAGCTGAAGCTAAGGTAACATAAAATTAACACTATTTGAGTCAATTAATTTTTAATATTTAATGTCTTTCAAATTTTTTTTACAGTATGTACTTTTAACATTAATACAGTTTATCACACATTATCATTTCTAGTTTTCACAGTAGCTATAATAGCTTCAGCACTAATTGGTTTTTCCAATTTCTGCCATATTGTATCACTTTTCACTTGAGCTACCACTTTTTCCGCACTCCTCATCTTATTAATAAGATCCTCTATTCTTTTTTCTCTAATTACAAGCTCGTGTTTGAAATCGTCCATATCTTTGATCGTGTCATCGTATGATAAGTCGGGTATTTGAATTTTTGACTTTATCTTGCAATTAGCGATAGATTCCACTTGTAGGTTGAGCATTTTGTTTTCCATAAGTGTGGATTTGTTTTGGTAATTAACGCACATTTCTCCGAACCGTTTTCGTGTCTCTACAACCACGTTCATCAGGCGTTCGCATTTTTCTTCCAGGGACATGTTTGCGTCTAGAAATTGTAAGTATAAAAACATTTCATAAAACATTTACAAGAAGTGAAGTTAAGCAGATTTTGATTTTGAAGTAGAAATATTATTAGTTTCGATTATCACTATTATATGTAATATAAAATAAAATAACGAGATTTTGTTAAGTATATTCATTACTTACCCATGTTTTCTAAAAATTGGTAACTAACGTTTTATTCAACGAATTAAACAAGATCAAGAATTCAAGAATTGGTATTCAAATTCTTATCAACATATTATATCGCACACAAATTTACTTTTAATCAAAGAATCCAAGAGATATTTTTGTTAGATCCATCTCAATTTACTTCGATTCAAATTTCAATTATTATGTCAAAACATTAACTGTAAACACCATAGACAATATTTACTTTTTGGGGAACTGTTTTATAACGGAAGATGGTAAATTAGTCTACGGTCTACTTCACTACTTGATGGAAATAAAACGTATATTATCTTATATATAAAATTCTCGTGTCACAATGTTAGTCTGCATCATGTCTGCATACTCCTCCGAAACGGGTGGACCGATTCTCATGAAATTTTCTGTGCATATCGAGTAAGTCTGAGAATCGGCCAACATCTATTTTTCATATGTACCACGGGCGAAGCCGGGGCGGGCCGCTAGTTATAATACTAAAATAAATATTTTGTTATTAGTTATTTAGTTTATTTAAATTTTCATGTTAAATAAATTCTAAACCACTACGTGTTACTAAAGTTTAGGGAGTAACAATATCCACAGAATTCTTGATCATTCTCATAAATTCTTGAACAGATATCTGGAAAAGAAATAGTTTGAAGTAACTATGGTGCTATGGTATGACGCGGACGGTGTGCACGTTGAATAAAATTTACAAATTAAGTACACTTACAAGTCCATCAAAATCCTTATCTGCATCGTCAATCATTTCTTCTATTTCTTGATCTGATAAATAAATATCTAAGATTTGCGTAACCCGTTTCACATTTTCAAAATTTATAAAGCCTGAAAATAGTGCCCAATTTACTATCAGTTTTTAATTTTTATTTCATAATATACTGAGAATGTTGTGTAGCTAAACAAATTTCAAAAATCATTCATAAGCAGTTGTTCCACATAGGAAAGAACCAAATCGGTATAGATTTTTAAGCATGTAAAGTTAATAATTTCCTGCAGAGATACAAAAGTTAACTAGACTCAGATAATAGGCATGTTATTCTTTAAAAAAAAGTCATATTTATATAGCAGGCTAGGTTGTTCATGAGTAAGCTGAGAATCGCATTAAGTGCTTTTACCTAATACTTTAGGGAAAAAGTACCTATATAAGAAGACATTACCACAATCATCCATGTCGAAAAGTCTAAAACTCTTCATAATGTCCCCATCGCTATCCAGCGACATTATCTTTCTCATGATAGCCGTTTCGAAATTTTCAAAACTCAGTTTACCAGTATTACCCTTGTCTACGCCATTAATCATTTTCTGAAGTTCTTCTTTCGTTGGTTCGTAGCCTAAAGTACATAATATTATACATTTTAATTTATAGGCATAATATCGGTAATAACATTTATGTAGATTTTTTACCTAGAGCTTTGATAGCCACTCGAAAGTCTTCAGCCTTAATTTTTCCTTCGCCATTATAATCTAGCAGATTGAACGCTTGGTGAAGATCATTTTTCTAAAAGTAGGAATCTTTTTAATATATTTCGCAACATTATGACTGCTATATTATATTTAGAACTAGCGGTCCGCCCCGGCTTCGCCCGTGGTACATGTTTACGTTTTCTCTACATAAGAACCATCCTCGTACTTCAAGGAATATAATAAAAAAAGAATTATCGAAATCGGTTCAGCCGTTCTCGAGTTATGCGCTTACCAACACATTTTGCGATCATTTTTATATAATATAAGAGAAGAAGATTAGATTAATATTTGACCTGATCGTCAGTTAGAAATAATCGAGCTTTAACATCAGTAAAGTGTAATTTGTTTGTTGAAGTAACACTTTTATGCTCAACTTCTGTTTCGGATATTTCTGCGGTTACAGACAAATCTAAAGCGATGGTTTCCATACATTTGTGTTTGAGTTATTTTTGATGAAATGAACCAACTCGATTATTATAAATTAGTTTTTTTTTTGGAATTAATCTCATTAAAATATATTTTTATAGAAACGTTTATTTTTTTATAAAATAAGTAAGTACTATATTTCAAAAACGTATTTATTTGTTATATGGATTTTTTATAACATTGTAGTTAACCTCTTATCGGTTAACGTAGGTCGTCGTTGAAATAGGGGATGAACTTCTTCGAACTTTAACTGGTGGTTTTGACCGTGGGGTTTAATAGCACTGTATAAAATATACCTACCTGCTCCTTAGTTAAAACTAGACGAGCACACACAGTAATTTCTTGTTCTTCGGGTTCTGCCTCAGCATCTATTATGGGGTCTTCTACAATAACTTCCGTGGTCATTTTGAAAATTATTCAATAATCTTCTTCAAGTCTTCAACTAAACAAATCGTTCTAGCAGAAACCTTGGCAACCAAATAATAATTTATTTTTAAAATTGGCAGCACCTCACCATAGACTACAGAATATAGGCGCTTAGCGCCAAATGCCAATCGCCATATTTTGTTTAGGCTGTCTGCTGTCATTCTTGAATCTTGATTTTTCGAAAAATTGAGGTTATTTCGGCGCCCTGACGCCGTTATTGTTTTTCTAAAAGTGGTATATAAATAACAACACAAGAAACATGAAGCTCGTTCGTTTCTTAATGAAACTTAGTCATGAAACAGTTACAATAGAATTAAAGAACGGTAGCGTCGTCCACGGTACCATCACCGGCGTCGATGTCGCTATGAACACTCATCTCAAAGCTGTAAAAGTAACTTTAAAGAATAAAGAAGAGTTGCAATTGGAGACGTTAAGTATACGTGGGAACAACATACGATACTTCTTGTTGCCTGATAGTTTACCTTTGGAAACTTTGTTAATCGATGATACGCCTAAAGGAAAGGGTAAACGTGAGGGCTTCCAGCGCGGTGGTACGAGAGGCGGCAGGGGCAGAGGCCGTGGCGGTCGCGGAGGCCCGAGAGGCGGACGCGGAGGACGGGGACGAGGCCGCCGATAAACTTAGTGTATATTAGTTATAAGTATTTGTGATTACATTCTAATTCCTACCAAAAGTTGTCTCATAGAAGTAAAGAACGTGATTTGAGTTTGAGTATTAAAGAATTTCCATCTTTGCAAATTGAAGTTTTAATAATAACTTACACCAAGAAATGAAACATTCTAAGTAGTCTGGATGACATAGCGCTACAGGCAGTTCAAAAAATAATATACACTATCTAATATGCGTTTGTTTGAACTGGCAAGAGATGGCGCAGGATAGAGTAAAATGGAGGCTCTTATTGTCGGAGGCCAAGACTCACTTTGGGTCCCTGCGCCACTCCAGTAAGTAAGTAAGTACTATCTAATAAGAATTTGGTTTGGGATATGACAAAGCACTATTATTGTGGAACCACACACAGATTTGAACTTATATTAATCAATTCAAGACTTTAATATAAATTAAAAATACCTTGAGTTGAATTATAGTTATCCACATACAAAGCCAACAGTAACACACACTTTAATACAGCTGTGAAAAATTCTACCTTGAGGTAACCTTTCTTATTTAAAAAAAAATTAAATGCAAAAAAAACTCAGTTCTGTTACAAATGGTTCATGGAAGCTTGATAGTAGAGTAATTAAAATTTTCTGATATACAAACTGAAATGTTTATTCCTTTAACATTACATACTCTTATTTTGGGCTAATTATTATCTTACTTCAAGTGTACCTACTAGGGAATTGTGTACCATCTTAGCTTAACATCAGCCAAGATTGTGGTCAAGCGCTTTCCTATCAATAAAACATAATTTAAACATAGATTTGCTACACTTCATGGTATCACTGGTTTTGGGTAATTTTGCATACAAATTGTAACAGCTGCAATATTGAGGCTATATAATTTATGAAGAAAATTTAGAGGATCTCTTACTAGCTTTCCGCCTGAGGCTATGCCCGCGTTTTAAAAGAAAAACCCGCATTTTTCCTGTTCCCGTGGGAATTCCGGGATAAAACCTATCCTATGTGTTAATCCAAGTTACCCTTTATATTATGTGTGCTAGATTTAATTGTAATTGGTTCAGTAGTATTTGCTTGAAAGCGTAACAAACACACGCACACATACATCCATCCTCACAAACTTTTGCATTTATAATATAAGTTATTTTAGTAGGATAGAAAAGGATGTACTGCATAAATATTTGAATTGTACGTTTCACGGAATTTCTGATTTCACATTGACGTAAATATGTATTATGTACTGTAATGCAAATTCACATTATCATTAGAATAGTGTGTTCTGCATTAAGAAGCTATGGACGTTCATAAATGTTGGTTCATATTATAAGACAAAGTTTTTAGCAGCTAGGTAGTTGTAAATTGCATTGCAGCTTCTCATATATAATAATAATTAATTCATTTATTCAAGTAACCAGGACACATTTTGTTAGTAACAATTAATAACTTAAAAATTGTTAGTAAAAATAATACAATTTATTATGACTGCTAGAAATGCACACCACCGCTACAACGCTATCCAAAAAGCAGACAATTTGCAGCAGTGGTTTACATACCAGCAGTCGAGCCGACTACATTGGGACTGTCCTGCACACGGCGCACCAGGGATGTTTATATAAAAACAATAGTTTATGATCAAACTGTATGGAGTTATAATGATCTATAGAAGCTTTTTATATACCTACATCTACATTATTTGGTTAGCCCCTTGTTACACCAGGCTACTCAAATTTCCGATACTTGAAGCCTTGTGTACGAAGGGCCTTATAACCAAAGCGGGCGGAAGGCATAGTATCTGTAAATGTGATAATTAATTATTGTCGCCTATTGCACGCAAACGCGGGAAAAGCCGCGCTGTCATGTCATGACGAAAACAGGTATACCCGCTGCTAAATACAGGTTATATATAATTGATTACGCGTAGATTTATCCTTGTAGGTTTTTAATAGGAAAATGTAGATGCTGTCAGGAGACATCATCGATATTATGTAGTCCACAGGTGAAGTCGGCGATGAACCGCAAGGCGCAAGCCAAGAGCTTTTATTTTAATTACTTAAGTACCTTTTGTACCTACTGTTAACGTGTGTTAATTTTGTGGAACTAAAATTATTTGTTATTCCTAAATCCTGTAACCGTTTAAGTTTAAGATAAGAGCCTTACAAAAGCAAATGTAAAAGGCATATATTTATTAGGCATAATAATATGTACCAAGTACCTAATATACTTGTAACAGAGAAAGAAGATTCACATTACAATAATTCATTAACTGCAGGAAAATATTCTAGACTAACTCAACTTTACCTGGCTACGTAGGTATGATAATAGATCATGTTTTGTAATAACATTTCCGTGTTATTTAGTAGATAGATAATAAAAAATCCTTGCGTACAATACTGATTTCCTTCCTGTATACAAAAGGTATTTATTGTAAACAGGGTAAATATATCAGTCAATTGTAGACGAAGGTTGCATAGCGCCTTAAAATTTATTGAATTTATATGCGCATACATTTGTTATCCCTTACTATGTATTATTTAATATCTCATCTATTCATATATGTAATAATATTATTGTACTAGCACTAGCTGCGCCCCGCGGTTTCAGTTCAATTACTTACAAGCGAAGTACGTAAGTACCCATTTAATTATCCGTTTATAATATGTAAGATTTAACATTTAGGGAGGTACTTACTGAAATATAAAAGAAACAAATTTCTATAATTTAGGTATAGCATTTGAATTCTATAAAACTAAATATCAAATATAGCTGCCGCCTCTCGTACCACCGCGCTGGAAGCCCTCACGTTTACCCTTTCCTTTAGGCGTATCATCGATTAACAAAGTTCTTAATTCAATATAAAAGAAAAAATCCAAAAAAGACAGCTTTTAAAGTTTACCATAAATCATTAGATACATTAGGCACCTATTTCTAATGCGTGGGTGTAAGTACATATTTATTAATAAAAACTATTTTGCATTAATATTCTCCCGGTTTATTGCAAATTAAAAAAAATATTATTGTTTATTCAACGTAGTAAGTACCTAGTTATATACTCATAAACTGATGATGATTGTAGAGTAGCAATTCTTAGACCGCGGAGGTCTCTAAATAAAAGCCTTATTTGATCAGCGTATTGCATGTGTTTCCCTACAAGGATCAAGGATGATGTAGTAGGTATGTCTGTAAGATTCATAATAGAATCATGAAAACTACATATTACATATAACGATTTGTGAATTATTCTATGCTATTAGAAACTTAAACTAATGTTGAACCAACTATAGATCTTTGAGCATAGCTGTTCACAGAGTCATCATCATCATCATCATCAGCCCATATACGTTCCCACTGCTGGGACACGGGCCTCCTATGAGGGTACAGGCCATAATCCACCACGCTGGCCAAGTGCGTGTTGGAGTATTTACTATTAATAAATAGAGAAATGTGAGAAAACGAGAAATGTTATATTATCTGACCGGTATACTGGGTGTCCCACCGTTGGTATACTAAGCTCAAAGGAGGTTATAGTTTTGCATACGCTGAGTACGTAAAAAATACAGTTTATAAAATTCCAGACGCAGTTTTTTTTTCAAATAGATGAATTCTTAAAATTCTATAAGTGTACACCCTAACAAGCTACCCGGCCAACTTTGATACCAGCACGTGACCTATCGTTTAAGATTATGTTTTCATAGACAAAATGCTCACATTAGTGAAGCGGTATATGCCGGCTGCGCGAAGCTAGAGAAGAAAACATGGATTTTCAGGAAAAAAATAGCAAAAATTTTTTGATGTTATTTTGTTGTCTAAGTATTTTTTACGTGATCAGTGTATGCAAAACTACAAGTCCCTTCGCGCTTAGTATACCAATAGTGGGACACCCTGTATAGGGAAATCCTTGAAACGCATTTCAAAGAATACTGCTTTGCTTTCGCCTTTATATTAAAAATACCTACATAACTTAAAGGCCAGAATTAGTGCCAAAATTCTGTATTAAATGCAGTATTAAACTATTCATAAAACGACCTTCTTTACAGATTAACACAACAAACCGGTATCCGGTTTAAACAGAATTTAAATAACTCCTTGCAGTATGTTTTAGGCCAATCCAAACTTTACTCGAGTCCAGTTTGACCAAGTCGTTTTATTTCAACAACATTCTATATTAATTCAATGATTTACCTTGACGCATCAGTTCGCGCATGTACTTTAGAATAAGATGCCGCGTTGACATTGGAATAGACTCGTTTCGTGATAAAAAAAAATAAACGTCAATAGTTTTGGCGGGAACTTTTGACGTTCCTTTTTTTTCTGTGGCGCCAAAATTAAAAATGGAAAGTTTGAAAATTTTAATATTGTGCTCGTTTGTGAAGTTTGTTTTATTACAAGGTGTTGGATCAGGATCAAATGGAAATCGTAAGTATTTTGATCAAAA